>KN477329.1:1057-16580 GCA_000787095.1 Periophthalmodon schlosseri
CTGGTAAAGTTGGTCCTGTGTTATCCAACAGATCCATGTTAGCATCGGAGCTAACACTGTAGCAGCACTGCGTATTAGAGCAGATGTCATGCCATAATGTGAAAAAAATGTATAGTAGTTGGATTAAATGAACACTGAAGTCGGGGGAATCTGATGATTGGTTGTCAAAAATTACGGTGTGAGAGAAAAAAATCGTTTAGGGAGAACAAGCATTTTGAAATGGCTATCTTGATGTAGCTGTTATAACTTTGTAACAACACTAACGTTTATGGATTAGTTTCTTCTTTAGTTCTTTAAAATTAATGTAACCACTCTATAAGTAGTATTATCGTGTGTTTCTGGGTTTTACATGTTTATATGCATATTAAACCCAGAAACACATCTATGTTTTTAGGCTAAGCTGGACTAATGTTTGGCGCTAATTCATTTATAAATTGGCAACAAGAGCTAAAAACAAAACAAAACCTTTAAGTGATCACTCCTTCATCCTGCTCACGCATTTTAAGTGACATTCTCTCACACAAAACAAAATGTTTGGCTGGACCTCCCAAAGTTGATGCAACACCATTGTAGCGCATTCCAGCCAGTTGTCACTTTAAATAATACATTATATGATCAAGATTGTGTAATGTAAGTTTACCACGCAGCCTGTTTCCATTGGCAGGTTTAGGACACAATGGCATTTGCTGACCCCAGAACTGAATAGTTTAGAGGGATTTGGTGTTTCTGAACAACAGAGCCCAGGATCATGTTGTCACACATCATGGAACAGTCAACCAATGTTAAACCAATGTGCAGATTTTAAGATGCTAAACACCAAATATAGACCTGGGCATTTTGCGACCCAAGCGCCACATCCGGCCTTTGGCTTGTTTTAGTCTGGCCCACCGGCATGTTATCTTATAATCATTATTACAACGTAGTAATGTAAAGTTACAGTAGCCTATATTTTACAGAAATTTGCTTATGAGCATTTGTTACACCAGTGATTGTGGTGCTGAATCGTCTTTAACAATTTAGCAAAAAGGCTTTAAAATTCATTTAGATTTGGAAAAAAAAAGTTTTCAGTGTCCAAAAATTCAAGTATTAAATACCTGTTTTCTTTTTTATTCACAGAAAAAACAGTGAAGAAGGGGAAGAAAAATAAGAAGGATAAAAAGAGTGTAAGTAGCTTCACCTCATTTTGACCTATCAGAAAATGTAATATTCAACATTTGTACCTTTGATTCAACATTTTGTACCTTATGAAAGTATTATTGTCACAAAAAAATGAAATCTTAGTATTGCTTGCATAACTTGGTTATTTCCTGATTTATCAATTTTAAACTGATAAATGTTTTCCAATTGTATTTACACTATTTTCTGATCTATATTATAATGTTGTTTCCTCATCACAAACAGACCTGGAGTTGTGTTTTGTTTCATTCACACAGTTTTAACACACAAACCCTGCATAATTAGGCTGAGTTCTTCTTTCATACAGAGAACACTGTTCCACCTTGTGATGTCATGTGGTAATACAACAAGTGCTCCACTGTGTTTTAAACTCTTCAATAGACTAATTTTAACTGTTAACCTGAAAACTATGGCTTCATGACATCACAAGGTGGAACAGAGCATTTTGAGCTTTGGAGATGTTGACAGACGAATAATAAAGGACAGACATGTCACACAGACATGTGCGAACAAAACAAAACATAACTCCAGGTATATGTTTGATGAGGTAACAATATTATAACATGGCTTAAAGGTCAAAAGAGTCAATTTTGTTTTTTGGGGTTTTTTTTTAAATCACTGAATTCCTAACTTTGGCACAAGCTTTAGCTTTTCCCTCAAAATAATTGGAAAAAAATAATCTTCAGTTAACACTGGCACAATCATAAAAGGCTACCTGTTATTTAGGAAATTAGAGTGACTATAAAGTCTGAAAAAATGTGGGGAAAAAAAAAAAACGAAGATCATCCTATATAATTTCTCACACCTGTAATTTGAAGCTCATATTTCATCTTTTGTATGAACTTAAACCTGTGTCTTTGCTTCAGTTCTTTGAGGATCTTGCCACAGAAAGCAAATCGGAGAAGACAGAGGAGGTTTCTGCTAAAGAAGTGCAGGGGAAGCAAGGAAAGGTGAGCCATGGAGACAGTTTGTAACATTTTATTTCATACTGTATTCAGGTGTTTTTTTGTACAACTTAGCTGTGGTGCTGACTGTGTGTTTATGTACAAAGCAAGTAAAATCACCCTCATGAAATTTCTCAATGCAGAGCGTCAGCAGAGGGCACAAGGACTGGTTCTGCTGGGACACTGCAGGGTGATGCTATTGGAACTTGGCGTCTTAAGTGTCTTGGCAATTTTGCCACTGTAATGATTGGATGTAGTTTGAAGGTGTATACTATCGATTTGGTGGAGTGGTGGTACCGCAAGATAGTGGGCCAGCATCCTTGGTCAAAGCTTGATCTCATCAGATCTGAAAAACTTAGCTTATCTTAGTTCTGTCAATCAGTTAGAAATGTACCATAATACTATAAGATGACAACATTGGGGTTGAGCGTTTTAGATCTGAATATATTCTCAAATATGCACACATCTCCACAACTCCTTAGAATGTTTTTTTCCCAATCAAAAACATTCCTGGTCGTTTTCACACATTAGTGGCTCTGTGGACCGACCCTGTGCACACTAGATTTAGTTCTGTTTACTTTACTTTTGGGTCAACCTTGTTCAATCGCTCTCAGACCAGCTGTTTACCGTGGTCCAGGTGCAACTGTTGTGTCCACACTGGCCAAGCGCACCGCTCTCGGAGCGAATGCTCTTTTACGTCGACTTAACTAGTGGCAGTGTGAAAACGACCCAACATGTTTAAAGAAATGGTTCCTGTTTTTACTTGTGTAAATTAGTAAATTTAAGATTCCCTTTTACTTTTGTAGCCTCAGAAAAAGAAGAAAGATCGACGGAAAGGCAAAGGGGCAGATGATGAAGATGATGATGATGTGACGTTGAAACTGGACAAACTGTCAGTCCAGCCCAGTGATGAAGAGGAGGAGGAGGAGCCTGGTAAGAACACGCTCAGGGTGGGAAATCACTTCTTTGTATAAGTTGTGAAGCACTTAATGCCATAATTTCTTATGTCACCAGTTATTGCACCACCTAAAGGCAACAAGAAGAACAAGGTTTGTCAAAATGCAAATTACTTTTTTTGCTTTAGTTTAATATTTATTGGTTGTTTTTTTTTTTTACAGCACAGTAATGGCATGGTATTAGAATGATAACAAAAATAATGTATTTGTAGCCCTGTTTCATTTACATATAAAGCATGTTTCTGAATAATTGCCATGTAATTAATTACTTGGTTATTTCCATGCTTTTACCATGCTACTGTGCCAGCTTTTAGCCACCATGTTTTGGAAGTCATAAAAAGCAAAAGTTACCAGTAAAATGTGATTTGGCATTAAAAAGTAAATGCCATATTTTAAACGCGCAACATTTCAGTTCAATGAAATCACTATTTTCTGTTGGTTTTTCAGGGTGGGAACATCTTTGCAGCTCTGAGCCAGGGCCAGAGTGACGATGAGGAGGAAGAGAATGAGTCAGAGGAAGAGGAAAAAGTAGTTAAAAAGGTAGTGTACCGGAGCTTAAATCATTATTTTTTTTATCTTGTGACTATTTCATGACTTCTAAAATCAAAAGGGCCGAGTGACATTTCTGTAACAGTCAATGAAAATAAACAAGAAAATCTGCCCATTTTGAACTGACTTTTGAACCAAAATAATGATAATTATAAAAATATATAAAGAAACAACATTATACATGTATATATATATTTTTACACATTAGTAATATGTATAATTGTTTAAAACCTTTCAAATATTACTTATTTTCCTCTCGTAGATAAACCTTGAGCCATTTTGGCACTGACAAATTCTATTATAAGATAGGACTGTTTTTCTATCACTCTGAAAATAGTTTGGTTTTATAAAAGCTAATTGCATTCCCAACTTTTCGGCCATTTTGATGCTCAGCCCTTGTGAGCCCTGTTGATAGTAGCTTTAGATTTCCTGCTGTAGTTTTACTTGCTTGTCGTCCTTTGACCTCTTCCTAAGTTGTTTCTGTCTGTGCGTGTGTGTAACGTCTTTAACACAGGATGTTGAGAAGGGAAAAAAAGTTCAGTCTAAGAAGAAGGTAAAGGTGGGTACAGTTCATTTTGACATAATCCTATTTTACATTGGTTAAAGGTGCTGTGCCTGATTTGTACAGTCTTAAAAACTTGAACAACAGAACTGTTTCATTTTAAAAGGTTTGCAGTGGTCTAAAGTTGTTCCTCACTTTATGCATTCCGAGCATCCTAATTATTCACTGCGATGACTTTATAAGCACTTTTCAAAACTCTCAGAGACCAGATCAGAGTTTAGCGTCATAGTAATGCTAACAACAACTAGTATGCTAACAGCGCCCTTCTTGATTATTGGACAATAAAAGGCTTTATAATTGGATACAGACAGTACACAGCAGACTTATTATGACCTCAAGAGCTGCTTATAGAATATACTGGGGCAAAACAAATTTTGTTTAAATACAAAATCAGGTACAGGACCTTTAACTACATTTATTATGATTTTGGTAATTATAACCTGCATTTTGCTTGCACATGTAATTGCCATTTCAGCCACTTGTTTTTGGTCAAATTAATAAGTCCTAAACTAAATAAAACAATTGACACACTCTGAATCTTGCATGTGAAGAAAGAATTGGGGTAAAAATTGCAGTAGGCAATTGCTTTCCAGTGGTTGTCGTCAGATATGGTGACTGTGACTGACTTGTGCCTGGTTGGTAGGCTGCATCTGATGAGGAAGAGGAGGAGGCTGTGGAGAAGCTGTCAAAGAAGAACAAGAAACCTGAGGTCAAGCAGGCCAAGGTCAGCATAAGTTTATATTATTAATATGTCAGAATATGTAAATATTGTAAGTTGCCCAAAGCAAGAATGGCTCAGTACCCCCACATGCTGCTCGATCAATTTCAATAAAGAAAACTTTATTTTCCTTCCAATGGTATGATTTCTATTTCCATTAAAAAACATTTCCGTGACGTTGTGGGTCAAATAGTTATGGATATTTATCATTTCTAAAGGATTCCACAAATAATGAAAACTTTAATTTTTAAATTAAACTTTAAAATATTGCTGAATGCCAGCACCTTATTCGTGGATTCAGTCAAACCTATTACTGGGTTTAAGATGACAACACAACATTTTATAGTCCAATAATATTTAATGGGGGCAGCTAAATTGAATATTGTTGAAATGCACATTTCTGTTGTAAAACAGTGAGTTCTTGGGTCTAGTCACTAATGGAATGATCAGTTTCAACATGTGAATTTAACTTTTGGATATTTTATGGCAAAGTACAGTGTAATCAAAAGGGAAAATTGACCCTTGATCCCCATCTGGGAGTATAACATAAACACATTGTAGATCTTAAAATCACCAATTATATTGACTGTTTATATTTATTGGCTTAGATTAAGATAATTATATTGAAACCAAAATTGTACTGTGAAACGGGGCAGGATAAAATGTACAGAGAGTATATAGACTAACTATAGCCATTATTGTAAATGAGGATTATAAAAAATGTAATCAAAGTCAAGATTCAGTCGTCTCTAATCATCAACACTAAGATTTTAGCATTTTAATGGAGAGATCTACAGCCAGTCCTCTGTCAGTAAAAGTATGTGGTTTGGAGTAGGCGCAAGACTTAGAGGAAGAAATTTGACACCAAAAACAAAAGTATAAAATGTGATAATACATTGTTTTTGGAGCATTTTCAAAATAATAAAAGGTAATATGGTGATTTAAATATGTTGTGTGTTAGCAGTTGTGTAATTTATCATTCCATGTTTGTAGAAAGGCAAAGCTGCTGAGCCCAGTGATGAAGAGGAGGAAGAAGAGAGCGATGGAGGAGACATGATGATGGTAAGTCCCTCTCTATGTGGTTAGACTGTTGAACTTTTTGTTGGTTGGTTCGATCACTGTCCTGCCCCACCAGAGCGCGGAGGACGTGATCGCTCAGCAAGCCCAGGAGCAGGATGATGACCCCTTTGCCAACCTCAGCAAGAAGGAGAAAAAGAAGAAAAAGAAACAGGTATGCATGGCACTTATGGGTGTTTTTGGACAGACTGAAAAAGTTGGGGATACTAATAAATGATAAGGGTGTAACCAGTGGTTGCAGTTGACTCTGAAGAATTTGAGGATAACCCATTTAAAGGAACATTTCAGAAAGGTAAGAGAAGTATTGTCGCTTTTTGGGAACTCTCACAACACTGGTTTTGGGGCATTACAAGGAGAGTTGCTTGTCTTTGAGCAGCTATATCTTAAAGATTCCTCCACACAGAGACTTGTAGCATATTCGGACAGGGAACGCTTTAAACTCTGTGTCGGTTTTTATTTCACAGTGATCAAACCAATATTGACACAGATGATCAGTGGTAAAGTTTGTACAAAAAGATTGTGAATTAATATAGAAATATATGCACGTCTTATTCACCCAATTCACCCAATATGAATTCTTCATCCATAACCTGGTTTAAATTAAGAAAGAAGGTGAGAGAAGCGCTGCTCTTCTGTCTGCGCACCATGTGGTGCAGGAGAGGGGGGAGGAGTTGGAACGATACAACAGACAGAAAAGAGAAGCAGATCCAGTTTTAGTCTAATCATTTAAATGATAAAAATAAGTGTAATAGACATATTGTATATTGAGTATAATATACTCAATATAATAGAGTAGTTATTACTGGTAGTTATCATGTGGGGATTTACACAGGTGCTTGTTTTTAAATAGGCCTATGTGTTTAAAGCATAAAATGCATTTAGGCTATTAAAAGCATATTTGTGAAAATTGTGAATTTTTTTCATCTCGTCCAATCCCTACTGTTGACTGTAAACTGTAAAATGTGTGGAGGTGCTTATTTCCCACATTGCATAGCTCTGTTTGTGAATAATCAAAGATGTCTTAGTGGCATGTACGGTAGCACACCTGACAGTGAGTTGTGTTGCAGCTGGAGTACGAGCGTCAGGTGGCCAGTGTGCGCGCTCAGAACGCTCTGGAGGGAGACTTCTCCATCTCTCAGGCTGAGCTCTCCTCCAGACAGGCCATGCTTGAGAACGCCTCTGATATCAAGGTAATGTGTGACAAATAATGTCCTCTGCAAACTATACAGTACGTCACAGTGTGGTCTTATGAATAAAAATTGTTCATTATGTAGTTATCATTTCAAGAATTAACATTCAAAATATCAATGTTGTTTTGAGTAGTTTAATTTTACCAAATTATCCAACTTTCTAAATAACATAGTGTGAATTAAGAAAATAAATGTGACAAAAGTTCACTTTTCTCACCCTACTGGCTGACACTTGAAGAATAAGCAATGTATGTCAAGTCAGAAAATCTTTGAAACTTTAAGTAATGTAGACATAGATTTTTGCAGTTTGAGTGCAATGGTAAAAGTGTTAAATGTGATGTTTATAAATCTGCACAAAATGATGATTGCATTTTTGCTCCTCCTGTAGCTGGAGAGGTTCAGCATATCAGCTCACGGGAAGGAGCTCTTTGTCAATGCAGACCTGCTGATTGTTGCTGGACGCAGATATGGTTTGGTGGGACCAAATGGGTAAACATGCTCATTTATTCACCAATCTATTCATATTGTTTCTCTAATTTACCTAATTTGAGTAAACCATTTTATAATAATGCTATGAATGTCACTCAAATATTTTTTACTTTTACAAAATTGTGCAATCGTATTATTTCTTCCTACTCAAATGAAACAAATTATACGATTTTTATATGGAAATTAGTAACTTGAGCAAGCAAAATCTGTGAAAGTGCATTTACATTATCAGAGCCAGTCCTCACAAGGTCCAGCTCTTATACCTGTTCTCTTTTCTCAACAGTAAAGGAAAGACCACACTATTGAAACACATTGCAAACAGAGCACTCAGTATTCCCCCCAACATCGACGTCCTTCTGTGTGAGCAAGGTAAGTCTACTCTATACAACTGTCCATTTTTATAATCCTCTAATGCAGGCCAGGAAATGTATATTTAGTACACCGAAGAAAGCATTTTATCATGGTTTACAACATGGCATTGGTTATAACGCTAGATAAATATACGATTTATTTTGGATAGTATTTTATTGCTTTATTGCCGTTGTTGTTGCTATGATTGGTTGATACTCTGCTGGTGTGAAAGTCCCTCCTCTCCTCAAATGATTTCAGCATGCACTACTCCGGCTAGATATAACAGAGCTAACCTTGGTAGCACTGTAATATTAATGTGGATTTTTGACAGATTAATTTGTAAGTAAGTAAGTTGTAAGTAATTTTTTTTCATTCATACCTAAACTCATTGTTATGTAGATGTGCTGATTTCCAACATGAAGCCTGTTGAGTGCAGAGAGGTTTCATTAGAATATTTTTTCCAATAAAACTGTGTGTGTCTCCGTTCAGAGGTGGTAGCAGATGACACCCCCGCGGTGCAGGCTGTGCTGAAGGCTGACACCAGGCGTCTGAAGCTGCTGGAGGAGGAGAAGCAGCTGCAGGCGCGGCTCGAGAAGGGAGAGGACAGTGTGGCCGAGAGGCTGGACAAGGTCAGGACAACCACACTCTACATGATATGGCCACACAACATACATGTCACATCCAATACTATGGGAGAGGCAAGGTCAGGACTATCACACGCCACTAGTCTACTCCCTCCATGGCACATGTTTGGAATGTTAGGATGAGAGCAAAGGCCAAAGCAGCACAGTGAGAGTGATAATGGAAACAGGTTCCCTGTACGGTATGTCTCCATAAACATCATCAAAACAGCAGAAGTAGTGTGTTGCCAGATCAAGCTGGGCCCACCTATGGATGGCTGTAGGCTCCGGGCAGTCCGGTTTCCCACATCAGCCCAAATGCAAGTCAAAATATTACATTTCGAGACTAGAGGTGTTCCGATTTTATATTTAATTAATTTTTCATGCATGCTAAGACCTGCACAGGGCTTCTAAAATTCATATGATTATCCTATCTGCTCTGTCATCAGACATGTTCCTGGACATGACACACTGCACACTATTGATTTGTCTTTGTGTGTGTATATCAGGTTTACGAGGAGCTGAGGGTGATTGGAGCGGCTGCAGCAGAGGCCAAAGCTCGTAGGATCCTGGCCGGTCTCTCCTTCACTCCAGAGATGCAAAACAGACCCACCAAGAAGTTCTCCGGAGGATGGAGGATGAGAGTGTCCCTGGCTCGGTGAGCACAAGCACCACACCAGTGCCAAAAGTACTAAAAGTGGGAGAAATCTGGGGGAGGGTGTGGTCATGTGTCTTAAAGGGGCTGTACCTGATTTATTTTCATGTAATAAGGTATAATTTATTTTGCCCCAGTAGTGATATATTAAAGCAGCTATTAGGGTCAAAATTAGACCATTGTATGCCATCTGCATCTAATTATAAAGCATTTTTTATCCTCAGCGAACCAGGAGGTGCACTATTGGCATGCTAATAATAATAATGGTAATACCTTACACTTGCAATGTGCTTTACAGGCTTGTTGAAGCCTCTCAGAGCGCTACACTGTAGTGATTATTCATTCACTCGGTGGTGGTAAGCTACACACCACATTCATACTAGGCAAGGTGGGTGAAGTGGCAATGCTCTAACCTCTGAGCCACTGCTAGTTGTTGTTAGCATTACTGTGATGGCAAAATTTAGCTCTGGCCTCAAAGTTGTGAAATGCACTTATAAACTCATCACAGTGAATAATTAGGATCCTCGGAATATGCGAAGAATATACTAGGGAAGTTTTTGAGATAAAAATAGATACAGCGCCTTTAACCTTGTTTTTCCTCGGTCCATTCAGAGCGCTGTTCATGGAGCCCACTCTGCTCATGTTGGACGAGCCCACCAACCACTTGGACCTGAATGCTGTTATCTGGCTCAACAAGTAAGTGTCTGCAATGGAGAAGTGTTAGGCCAATATGAAACAATTACCCCATATTGGTAGTTTTCAGATTATAGAATTGGATGATGACATACTCCCAGATGCAGGTAGACTACTGCTGGTACACGCTGGCGCCATCTTGCCTCTACCATCTGCCCTCATCTGTATTAAATAATATTGGCCTGTAGAATGTTGTGAAATATTTGGACACACCTTCTCATCAGTGTTTTATATGAAGTGAGCACATGAAATGGCTTTCAGTTACCTCCAGTGAGAATCGACAAATAATGAAAAGTTAAAATCATGTGAAGGAGACCTATTGTGCACAATAGACTTCAGAGATTTTGACCATGTCATAATTGTTCTGCCTCCTCATTTACCCTCTCAGAGTTGTATTTGGAGTGATTTCTGCATGTTTGAGCAGTGTTTAATCACTTATTTTCAAGACACCATATTGCAGATCAATTCCCTTTTTCACCACCACCGGTACAAGTACTAAAAGTCGTTTTAATGAATATTGCGATTTAAAATGTGCAAATTATAACATAATGACCCATGGGATCATAGATTATAACTATATAGCAGACACAAGCTTAACTATAATCTTTTAGCTATTTTATTGATTTTAAATATGATATAGACATCTTCAAATAATGGCTAGCAAACATGCAAACATGCCAAGTCAATGTTATACAAATTTCATCTATATTATAACCATATTCCCAAAGCTCTTCCCCCGACCATATAAGCAACTAGCCAATCAACAAGCCCACTACATCCTGTATTTTCTCAACCCTTTATCAAAAAAAGGAGGATGTGTTGTTGTTCACACCTTTTAGGAGGGTTTATTACACATACAGTAAATCTTCAGTGGTTTAGAGTTCTGATTTCCCCCTCAGCTACCTTCAAGGCTGGAAGAAGACCCTGCTGATAGTATCTCACGACCAGAGCTTCCTGGACGACGTGTGCACAGACATCATCCACTTGGACAACCAGAAACTCTACTACTACAGAGGGAACTACTGTACGTACTACCAACATACCACTGGTCTCGAGGTGGGGTAGTAGACTGATATTATATTCAATTGAAATAATGATACAAGTTAAAGAACATGTCTCTTTAAAGGAGCTGTACCTGATTTTTACAGACTTAAAAATGTGAAAAATATATTTGCAGTGATGCAAAGTTCTTCCTTAGTTACCCTATGCATTCCGAGCACCCTAATTGTTCACCGTGATGAGTTTATTTGCACTTTTCACAACTTATTGAGGCCAGTGCAGATTTTTGCCATCACGGTAAAGCTAACAACAACTGGCATGCTAATCTGCACTTTCTGATTAGTATACAATGCAGTTCTTTGTAATTGGATGCAGACAGAAGACAGCTCTCTTGTTTTAATCTGTACTGGGGGCATGGAAAAAAACAATTGATGTAAGTGATGTAAAATGTAATGTAAATGTAAAATTAAAAAGATCTTTTGTATGAATGTACTCAGACTGAAAAAACTATTCTGAAAATTCTGGTAAAAAAATACTACTTTACTACTATCTTTTCAAGTCTGAATTAAATTAGTCAAGTATGTGCTAAAATTCCTTCCTGTTAGTCAAGTAAACGTATGAGTTGTTACTGCCCCTCATTGGCTAAGTCTTACACTACACATCATCTCTGGTGCTCAGTGTGATGTGCCTTATTTTGCTTCTCAGTGACATTCAAGAAGATGTACGTCCAGAAGCAGAAGGAGCTGCAGAAACAGTACGACAAACAGGAGAAGAAGCTGAAGGAGCTGAAGGCTGGGGGCAAGTCCACCAAACAGGCCGTGAGTACAACAGTCTGCCCCCGGGTTTACCATCACAGACTATGGAGTGAATGGGTAATGCACTAAATTGCAGAGCAAATTTGGATGACTGGATATAAGACTTATGGATTACTATGATTAGAATTGGGAAAAAAGAACATGGCCCTAACCCATGGTCCTGACCAAGCCTAGCAACAAGATGACAGAGATGGGTCTTAGTCGCTGCTAAGCTGCTATGCTCACTGCTCCTAATAAGTTGCTGCAGCGGCACTGTTTTAAGGATGGGACAAATGCAGAGAATGGATTTCCCTTACGGGGATCAATTTAGTATTCCTTACTTTACTTTACCTAAAAGGATTATGACCTTCAAAACACTTTCTAGCAGCAGAGAGTAAATGATAATTTATTTTAAATACTTTTATTATAATGCATAAAATGGGATTTGAGATATGTACAGATGGTATGAAGAGAAGCTGTGCACATCCCAACTTAACAAGCCTATAGCCTATACAGCTATATTAGCTCCCAATTATTTTTTATTGTGTACACCTAGTGACGTTTTGGCCATCAGATGAAGAGCTAATTAGCTGTGTGCACCTTTTTCTTGTTATACGATGCAAAGATGGTAGCAATCCAATAATATGACAATATATTCTATAAGTACCAGAGTGTAGTTCTTCAAATGTTGCATTTTTCACCCCTCAGGAGAAGCAGACAAAGGAGGTGTTAACCCGTAAGCAGCAGAAGGGTAAGAAGAAGGGCGGACAGGAGGAGGAGAGCCTGGAGGCACCAGAGCTCCTCAAGAGACCCAAAGAGTACACCGTCAAATTCACATTCCCCAACCCACCGCCCCTGTCTCCACCTATCCTGGGACTCCACAGTAAGACTTACGGCACTCTACAAGGAGAGAATACATCGCTACTGTCAGTGAAACTAAAGTACTGTATTTCCCTCAGGTGTGGACTTTGGCTATGAAGGCCAGAAGCCACTCTTCAAGAATGTCGACTTTGGTATTGATATGGACTCCAGAAGTGAGTATCCATGGGTTTCAGAATGATGAAAAATTAGGACCATAGTAGGGCCATAGTAATTAACAATTCAAAACAAAATGTCTTTTAATGAAATGGTGAAATGTTTTCAAAACATCACCCAACCCAAAATGAGTCACAGGTTTCAGCTTCCTATTACTGTAGCTCAACCATGCTCTTCTATTTCTGATTAAAAAACACTTCATTTTTTTTTTTTATTAATGCTTTAAAAACTTGTAACATTTAAAGACGGTATTATGCATTATCATTATTATTATTATTTCTAACATGTAATAATGTTGTTCCCTCATCAAAAACATGGCTGAAGATTCTGTTCAATGTTCAGCCCACAAGCCTACGTCACCCATGCTCCCACGCAGCAACAAAAATATATACAAAAGCATGATACAAAACAGTACACTACAACTTCACAAATGTGATGCGATGTGCAGTATTTTCATTAGTGGGATGCACGCTGATTGTGTTGTGATAGGGCTCTGAAGGGGGAGTAACATAGCGCAGGGAGCAAAGGGAGGGCGAGCTCAGAGCGTCAAACAAAAGTGAAACTTATTATACATGTTCATACGTTAATATAGGGCAAATATAGCCTTTTCAAAACAATAAAAGATAACATGGTAATAAATATGTTATGTGTTGGCAATTAATACCCCATAGAAATGTAATACCCCCTCTTTAAGGAATGAATTTGAAACTTAAATATATAGTGATTTGAAACTTAAATATATAGTGATCACAATTACAATCAAATTGTAAGTGTGATTACAGTTATAACTCAAAAATGGTGTACATGACAAAATTATAAGCTCTCATAGTGCCCGCTCTTCTAATCTAAAGCAGCTTTTAAAACAAGTATCAAAGCACAACTTTCAAAATGTGATCTTTTTAAGTATGTAGTAATAGATGTCTCAAAACAGTTCTTTTAAATGTCGTCCTTGTTTTGTTCAGTTTGTATCGTTGGACCTAATGGAGTAGGGAAGAGTACACTGCTGCTGCTGCTCACCGGCAGACTTAACCCGGTATGAAGCACTTTGGTGTTTATTAACATTATATACAATGTATAATGATAATTAAGTATAATGCAATATAAATGCACCTTGGTTTTATTTTTTAGACTAAAGGGGAGATGAGGAAGAACCATCGCTTGGTAAGTTCATGAATTCATCAAAATATTCCGACATTTTGTTCATAATAATAAAAATGTGTGATAGATTCTTACAGAAAAATGTGCCCAACATGTCATCATTGACATGCTAAATTACAGGTCTGTGTTTGTCTTGTAGAAAGTGGGCTTCTTTAACCAGCAGTACGCCGACCAGCTCAACATGGAGGAGACAGCCACGGAGTACCTGCAGAGGAACTTCAACCTGCCCTACCAGGACGCCCGCAAGTGCCTGGGCCGCTTTGGACTGGAGAGCCACGCACACACCATCCAGATCTGCAAGCTCTCCGGTATAGCACTAGTCATAGCTCTAAACACCTACATTACGCATTAGTCAGACTTCTAGACAGAAAGTGTGTGAATGAGATTAAAAAATCTCAGTTTTTTACTTTGAAATTGGTTAACTACACTACCAGTCAAACGTTTGGACACACCTTCTTTTTCAATGTATATTTTTCTTTAGCTGGTAAACTTAAACTTGAATTTCCCTCTGGATCAATCAAGTATCTATCTACAAGTGATCCTGTGTCAAATCCAGCTACTTACAGTACAGGCCTTTGGAGAAGAAGAAATGTAGATAAGATAATTTAAACACGCAAATTCAACTTGTGAATTATTATATAATACTACTTTATAATTTTACTAGGCTTAGGTTAATAGACAGCTTTAAAAAACAGCCTCTGATTTATGACGTGAAAATGTCCTCCAACAGGTGGGCAGAAGGCCAGAGTGGTGTTTGCAGAGCTTTCCTGTCGCCAGCCTGATGTCCTCATCTTGGTAAGAGATTATTTTCCCCTATTATATTCAATCCGGAGATTCACGAAACTAGAGCTTTAGAGGTTACTGATGACCAATTGTGTTTTGTTCTTTGTTCTAGGATGAACCTACCAACAACTTGGACATCGAGTCTATTGATGCGCTGTCTGAAGCCATTAATGAATATAAAGGAGGTATGTGCATCTTCTTAAAGATATGCTTTTTATGCTATTGAATATTTGATTGCAATTTATAGTAAAAGTATTGGAATTTATTTACCACGTCTAGGACCATCAACATTTCAGAGAAATATATTAATTATATTAATATCATATTATGCTTTTCAGAGCTTTTACCCATGTTATAGTTTTCTCTTCTAATTTACTTACTAGAACTCAGAACTTCCAGAATTCACTCACTGAGCTGCAAAGGCTGCACTAGCACTGATGACTGACTTCAGGTGCTAGGGTTTAGGTAGTGACGATTCAGATCAGAGAGAGTCATTTTACGTTTAAACCAACTGGATTTCAGCTTTGAAACTAAAACACCAAATATAACAAACAACTTGTCCATCATGTCCAATGTTTATGTAATGAAGAATAAATCAGCATCACAATTGTTGTCATTAAAAGCTAAATTTGATGTGTGTCTGGGGACATAGATAGGTCATGTTTATGGAATTTCTAATCAAAATTTACATACAGTTCATTCTTGCAGGCTTAATTCCATACATTTATAATTTTGTCATAATTCCACCTCTCTGCTCCCTCCCAGCGGTGATCA
>KN477332.1:0-11677 GCA_000787095.1 Periophthalmodon schlosseri
GATCTTTTTCCCAAATTGTTCAGCCCTTCAATTTTAGAACACTGAACATGTCCATTAATCATATTAAACTGACAAAGCACATTATACTCATTGGGATTTAGTTACCGTATTTTCCGGAGTATAATTCGCACCGGAGTATAAGTCGCACCAGTCAAAAAATGCATAATAATGAAGAAAAAAACATATATTTCACATATAAATCGCATCTGAGTATAAGTCACACCCCCGGCCAAACTATGAAAAAAAGTGCGAATTATATTCCGGAAAATACGGTAATTCATATGAAGCTCAAATGTAAAGGAAGCACTCACGTCTGCATTTGAGTCTTGACACCTGCAGGGCTTGGTGCTTGTGCAAATAAAAGTAACTGAATTATCCCAACTGT
Organism: Periophthalmodon schlosseri; assembly: GCA_000787095.1. NCBI lineage: Eukaryota > Metazoa > Chordata > Actinopteri > Gobiiformes > Gobiidae > Periophthalmodon > Periophthalmodon schlosseri. Next base: position 386 of record KN477332.1, read on the forward strand.
TTGTTCTGCCACAGCTGTCTTTTACAGGATTACATTGAATTACTCCAATAAAAGCTAAAGGTCATCTGGTGGTTTGAGGCAGACAGACACAGAAGCACCCTAGGGAGCCAACCCCGCTCACAAAAGCCAATATTATCAGCCCCTGGCCATGGAATCGCTCACACAAACACATTTATCAAATCCAGGAGACAAATCTTATTTACAAAGCTACCTGGAGTCACTGGAACAACTGTAAAGTCTTTGTATTCTATTGACGCATTGGCTTATTTGTGCCTGAACCAGTTTGGCTTTACCTGAATTACCAAGCAAGGTATCCCAATACAATCAGCAGTTTACAGACTGAATAAGCTTTGGTGCTGAGACCCTAGTATTTAGTGGTGGTAAAGATGAGAAGAGGATGGAGAGGCTGGGGTCACTGTTTTTGCTGCTGCGGGGCTAAAGGAGGGGATAGAATTTATTTGAATGGCTTGAGAGGTGATTGGTTAAGACCCAGTTCTAGCCAGTGCTGATTGGCTGACAGCAATGGACAGGTGATAAGGGACAATTAACAAATGCTCAACTGTCAACTTTTGTGTATACATTTTTTCAGCTATCTTGGTGTACAGAGTATTCCGCAATGAGTCCAAGAGAAGTGTCAAGCTGCTCCATGGAATCATTCATCTGCTTGCTCTCATCATCACTATTGTTGGTAAGCCACATTACTGCACTACTTAAAGAGGGGGTATTTTACTTCTATGGGATATTAACTGCTAAAATATATTATATGCTATATTCGCAGAAAACAATGTATTAACATGTTTTTAGATTTCATTTTTCGTTTTTAAGGCTCTTAGTCCCTCCTCCCTATGCTTTCCGAGTTAAATCACTCCTCCTTCAGAGCGCTATCGAAACACAATTAGTGTGCATCCCATTAATGAAACTACTGCACATCACATCAGATTTGTCAAGTTGTGTACAGTTTTGTATAATTTTTTTTGTATATTTATGGAGAATTGTCATGTGGGAGCATGGGTGGCTTAAGCTTGTCGGCTGAGCATTGGACAGAATCTTACAGCTAATCATAAGAAGGGTTCGAAAAGGGCCTGGGAGAGATCACTAAATTACTCAAGCATGCATGGATGACATGTAAAACCTCTTCAGGCATGTTTTTGATGAGGGAGGGAAAAACATTATAAGCTCCAAAAATCGATTTTAATAATAATACCCCCTCTTTAGTGAACAGGGGTGGAAAGTAACTAATTACAAATACTCTCTGAACTGTAACTAAGTAGATTTTTGGGGTGCTTGACCTTTTTGAGTAGATATTTAAACATGTCCTTGTACTTGTAATTGAGTATAAATCTATTCATGTAATTGAAATTAGTACCATTTCCTGAGTACTGTACAAGTTCCAAATGTCCCAATCCACGGATGTCTTACTGCTGTCTCTCTCTCTCTCTCTCTACAAAGACACATCGCAGCACTGCATTGCCTGCTCTGATTGGCCAGAGCTCAGAGAATATGCAGATTGAGCGTGATCTCAATGCCTCTAAAACCGTGTTAAAAACTTATAACTAGCACTCTGAGTAGAATTTTTCATTAGTACTTTTTACTACAATATTGGCAGCAGTACTTGTAATTGAGTACATTATTAGCTATGTAACTATACATATACTTGAGTATAATTTTCAGTACTCTTTCCAACACTGTCAATGAATAACTCAAATATTTTTTTCCTTTTAACTGGTGTAATCCTTTCTTTTACTTGTCTTATCTTTTGTAGGTATAGTAGCTGTGTTCGACTTCCACAGAGCATCCAAGATCCCATCCATGTACAGTCTCCACAGCTGGTGCGGCATAGCTACCGTCGTGCTGTTCTGCGCTCAGGTGAGTGGTTAGCTCAGAGAATAGAAGGAGCTGTGCCGCACTAATATCTAATCTTTAGTTCTCTCATGTCCTCTCTATGACCCCAGTGGGTGCTCGGCCTGATGTTTTTCCTGTTTCCTGTTGCGTCGGCATGGTTACGGGCCATGTACCTTCCGCTGCACGTCTTCTGTGGAGTGCTGTTGCTGGTGATGGCCATAGGGAGCTGCCTGCTGGGAATAACAGAGAAACTACTGTTTACCATCATGTATGTTCAGTGTATTTCTATATTTTATCTAAATATTGTTATTTTTACTAAGGACATGTAGTTCTTGGATTTTTAGACGAGGGGTAAATACTCAAACCTTAAAGCCTAAATACTGTTAAACTTTCATTAATCACTGTTAAACTTACATTAAAGGTCCTATATTCCTCAAAATGGACTCTTAAAGGCATGTTAGAATGTTATTACCTCGTCAAAAACATACCTGAAGTTGCGTTTTGTTTCATTCACTCATATTTGAGTAACTTTTTATTATTAGTCTGTCTACATCTCCAAAGCTCAAAATGCTCTGTTCCAACTTGTGATGTCATGGAGCAGTAGTTTTCAAGTTGACAGCTACCTTTTACCTTTAGTTTAGTAAAGACTGGCAATTCCAGGGCTGAAATTATCCAAATGATTCTAGTGGAGGTGTATGGATATTAAAAAAAACACAGTGGAGCACTTCCTGCATTACCTCATGACATCACAAGGTGGAACAGAGGGTTTTCTGTTTGCAAGAAGAAATCTGCCTAAATATTCATGCTTTGTGTGTTAAACATGTATGAATGAAACAAAATACAACTACAGGTATGTTTTGATGTGGAAACTACATCATAACAGATTAGAAAATAGCATAATATGGGCCCTTTAATCAAGTCAAATGAATTATGTATAGTGTTACTTCAAACTAATGAATTGGCAATATACATTGTGTGCTTTTAATTGCACTTTTAAAAGTTCTATTCTATGCAGAGATGATATAAAACTATTATTATTTTGTATCTTTTTGAAATTACTTAAATGTGCACTATTTGTCTCCATGGAGATGCTAATGTTTTTCCTGGAATGCCCTTTAGAATGTCATTTGACTTATCTATCCATGGAGACGAGCAAGTGATGACACCAGGCCAAGTTACAGGTTAGATCTGTGGAGAGGTGAACTCACTCACAATTAGTATGCATATTTTTCAAGGTATTTTTAGCATTATAACAACATTCTGTGAAACATTTCAAACAAAGCAATAACATAACCATGGAGACAATAAGTAGCAGACACCAGAAAATAAAATAAATTAATCTCAATCCATTTGAACTTTCTAACATTCTGTCTTCACTTTTTCCTGACAGGGCGACATACTCTCACCTGCCACCAGAGGGCACGCTTGCTAACATCCTGGGTGTTTTGCTGATGTGTTTCGGAATCCTAGTCATTAGTATTATCACCAAAGAAGAGTATAGACGCCCCCCCAACCCAGAGGAAGAGGCTCTGTCTGTGCACTTTAAGACCTTAACAGAGGGTGCATGCTCACCCACTCCCTAATCTGCAACATTAGTACCTCTAGTGCATCGTGAAATACTCAAATCAATGAACCCCACTGCATTATTCATCTACTTTGATTAAATACTAAACTAAAAATTGTGTTAAAATTTAAAAAGATGTTTCATATATTACTGACTGGATTTTGAGTCAGAAAAGTTGGAAGGTATAAGCCTCAAATCCATGCCTTGCAAATTATAGAAGTTATTATCTCTACTTATTTTCTGAATCAAAATGGAAACTGGACTAGTGAAAGGTTTCAAACTATTGATAACTATATATCAATGTTTTGTGCTGCCAAAAAAACTACTGCTTTAGCATCTACCTGCCTTCTTCCATAAAGTACATAATGTTTGTCGTGTTAAATAATAGGCTTTTGGTTCATCTGATTTCATATTTCCATATTATTTATTCCTGTTTTTCATTGTTGAAGTTGATACCTCAGTGCCTCTATCCTGTGACATCACTATTGACAACACTGTGTAAACCTTGCATATGTTGTCTTCTTTCTTGCTTTTATATAGACAAAGCACATACAGAACCTGTTTGTGCCTATGTATTGGATAATAATAGATAATAATAGGAAGAGGTCCAATCCCAGGCCTCTGTGCTCCCCATAGACTGTGTGTTTATGGTGCTGGAGTTTATGTGATTGATTGTTTTATGCTTCTGCATCAGAGTAGTTTAATGTCTCTGGATTCATTTTGTTTTTGTAGCAATACAGGCCATGTTGTTTGAGCAGAAAAAGATAAATTGTATGTATTATATTGTTCGCTTAACTAATCCCAATAAAGCTGCATTATGTTAAAAAATATGTCTCAGATTTGGGTTCCTGCCCACAGAGGACAGAGGCTGGGCCATGTGAAGGAAGGATGGAATGTGAAGAAGATGTATGTATACTATTCTCCCACCCAGTCTTCATCCATCAGGGTTCCAGAAGATGTTCATTTTATAGCCAATAGGTTTTGTGCCTCATTTTTGGCACTGGTGTGTTTACCTCTGTGGAGTTTGCATGTTTGTCCCTGTATCTGGGTGGGTTTCCTCTGGATACTCTGGTTTCCTGTTGTCCCATAGCATTGAAAGATGGGTCAAAAGCAATGAATGAATTTCCCTCGCAAGGGATTAATAAGGAATGATTACTCTGTGAATAGAACAAATTATACAGTCTACTCTTGACCCTATAGCATAGGGATGCCTACTTTTAATGTTCTGTTGCCCTTTGTTCTCCATTGTTCAAAATATGAAATAAAAAGAATCAGAAAATCAGAAAGATCAGAATTTGATCTGCTGAAGTCACTTTAATCTTGTCAACAAGTCTTTGAACATCCAACATGCTAATAATGTGTTTTAGCAATGGCCTTGGCAATAGTTAGACAAAAACAAAACCGGCCACTACTCAACGCTTGCTTACAACTTCAACCTCAGAGGGCAGTGTGCGTTGGTACTGTGACAAAAGAACTTGTAGCATTAATGTCGTCTGAAAAAAAGATGAACTAAAAAAACCAAAACAAAGCAGGCATCTGTGTGAGTAGCGTGAATGTCTTTAAGTCGATGTCCTTCTTAACACCATCTGCCAGTTAACCCTCCAGGGAATGAAGTGGGTTAGCACGGTCTCTATAGCAACACATGTAAAAGGCATGGTTTAGCTAGCTAGCTATTGCATAAGTTAGCACTGCAAAGTATAAAAAGTTTTGGTAGAAAAGAACCCCTGAAGAACAGCATTTCTGAAAGGCGTTTGGGGTGAAGCGACTAATGAATGATGTTTGAATATTGCCACTTTTAGGTAGGAATCACTGAAATAAAAATATATATATAAAAAAACACATCAAAGAAATAAAAAATAATATACATTACATTATAAGAAATTGCATTGTACAGTCACATACATAACTTAAAAAGATAAATAACACTTACTCTTCTTGTATATACAGTAAGTCAGTGCTTTACTCAACAACATTGTCCTCAAACGTTATGGCTTGGGACTCGGCTATGGCTTGCAATGCCACGCAACTTCATACCATGTTTGTAAAGGTTTAATGTAGACGCAAAGAACTCTATAAGAAGTAATTCTGAATTTCCAACTTCCTTCTAGGTCATTTGTTGTGCTTTGTGATATTGTGTGCTGTCTCATTATACAACATTGTCTGAATTGTTGTAAAAACCCCAATACAAAGTCCTGTTTAATTTTTAGACCCACAATTCCTGACTAATAATTACTGAACATCTGAAAGAAAATGGCTGCACTTTGGTGGTCAGCAGTCCCATTTTTCCTGTTACAGAATCCTTACAAAACTCCACATCATGGCAATTCGAACTAGAATCTGGCTTTGAATATAATTAAACATATTTTCTTCCTCTTTTTGTCGCACAGCTATTATAAACGTCTATACAATTATTGCATCGTTCCTTCAGCTTGTGTGCCATTCATTCAAAGCATTGCATGTACTTGTATCTTCAAGCATTGCCAGACTGTATTCCTTCGAAGGTTACATTATAGCTGTAGTTTTCTATACATTGGACTCCACAAAGGGTCTTTTTGGTTTAACAGGAGAGGTAGGGCCCATTTTACGCTCGTTGGGCCGATCTGAGCAGCTGTGTATCACCGGCATTGTGCGGGCTAGCCTTACATCTACATAAGACGGGTTCTGACTCACTATTGGGATGGAGTTTTCTACCTTCACAGGTGTCACTTCATAGTAGTCATTTTGGTTGTCGTAATAATGGCCATTGTGCGCATTGTTGTTGCTTCGGTTATGGTAAGCAATCGAAGAAGGAAATGGCTGAGTGGGCAGAGCTTTGCTTGGCGATGTTACCACAGTGTCCACGGAGGAGACAGCCCAGGAGCGTGATGGACTTAGACAAGAAGATGAAGTATTCGTGGTTTGTGGCTGGTATTGTGGTTGCACCCTTGCAGTCTTATCTATAATGCCCATAAAAGGAGTGTTCCTTGAGGCACGTCCCGCCTCCCCGGGATAAGTACCACCCCCTACCATTCCCAAATCAGATTGAGGGTTCGAGCCTAAAAATAGATCATCATGGTAACTTCCGGTGAAAGGAGGTGGGTCTGGTGGCAAATCCACATGCTGGGCGGATGCTGAAGTCCGGAAAGTGGATAAATTAGGCGGAGGTAGTTGCCCTGCTAGGCTGCGCACATTGACACTTTGAGAATGGATTAGCGGCCTATTAGAAGCCGCTGCAGAGGAGGAGGTTGGGTGTGCACTAAGTGGTCGACGTAGCCCTCCTTGTGATTGGTACTGGTAATCATTGTACGACTCAGGTGGACCTATATTAGATGATTCAGTCACTTCCATGGGGTAAAACGCTGCTTTGGACTGGTTCCGACCAAACTGAGCACCTTGGCTGTAGCGATTCATCCCTCTTCCGTACACTGTTGCAGGTCTGGGCTGGCAATCCATGTCATCTTGGTAAGACAAACCAGGCTGGAGTTGAAAACCCTCACCGAGTTCAGCCAGTTCTTTGGGTAAATGGGCGAACTGGGAATAGGCAGACCCTCCGAACACCATGTTGGAGTGGGCTGCGGAGGTGGGCTGGCTCGACCTCACAAGCTGAGCCTTGGCTGGCTGGAGCCATTGGCCTTGGACTGTGTTTTGTTTCTGGAAAGACCTCTGGTTCTGGAGATGGTGCTCAGGGTGGTGCATCACTAACATGGATTGAGGCAGACTTTCAGACATGGGGCTAACTCTTTGCTGGTGAACCGGGGAGGAGGCGGGGCTGAAATGGTGGGCGTGGCATGGGGAGGAGGAGGAAGGTGAATGGGTGGGGCTAGAGACAGGGTGGTACATGTGAGTTGGAGAAAGAGAGTTTGGAGAAGGACAGCGAGGGCTGCTGTGGCTGTCCAGACTTTGGATGACAGCTTCGCTGGGGCCAGTGTTCTCTTCGTCCTCGTCCCTGGACACATTGTGCTGGTAAAGGTGTGGGGGCGGGGCAACTAAGGGGTCCTGCTGCTGTGCAGCCTGTCGGCACTCCTCTTTGACTCTGGACAGCAGTCTCTGGATCTCACGGTTCGATGGACACAGACGGCTGGCCTCTAACAGGTCCTCCAGTGCAGCGTGGTACTGCCTGAGATGTGACAGGAACGAAATAATTAAATTATTCAAATGCTGGCAAGGAAAAGGAACAACAACAAACACTAACATACAAATTTCTAAATGGGTTGTTTAAATAGGTTTCTAAATGGATTGTATCAATGGCTACATAACAGAATCAATTTTGAGAACATATTTAAATTATAAACATAATTAGCCTATTTAATTCTATTTGGATTTATGGTTTCTCTCTTTATTTTACTATTTACACTAGTGGAAAGTTTGTTCGCTCTGTTTCAAGCTATTTCTTAATAACAACATTTAGTGACAAATGATAATCTCAGTTAGCAGATAATAAAAAAATCATCCAATCATCCAAACTGCGCAATGTATTTGTGTTTAGTTTACAAAATGTTTACAGAGTTGGTAGTTTATTTTGAGCTTCATGTTACTATAGTTACCTGCGGCTGCGCTTGGCCCGGGCTCTGGCATAAAAGGCTTCATATGATTTGGCTTTCAGCTCCAGTGCTCTGGTGGCAAACTCCTCAGCCAAGCCGAAATCCTAAAGCAAACAAGTAACACATGCGCTGGCAAAAGCTCAGACAGGAGCTGTATAGGAGTAGTACAAAATAAAGCATATATTGCCTTTGTCTCCTCGAAACTGGTAATCTGAATTGTATTATATATGCCATAGGCTCTGGAATACAGCTTTCATATACTTTTTTGACCAATACATCAAACACGATGTAACTCAATAAGTCCTTACAAGATACTGAGTTATCATTCACTGCAGCTCTCTAATTCACTTTCTGTCCATCTGCCTGGGTAAGAAAATGTTATATGTGTCTTTTTCTCTTTAAATCCAACCAAAAAGTCTCAAACAAAAACAAGCCCTACATTCATTTTGCGCCGACATCGTGACAGGTTGAGCAGCACAGACACTCGGAGCTGTCGAAACGTCTTCATCTCATCACCTGGAAACTTCTGCAGCGCCGACTGGTACGATACGGCCGCCTCGCGCACTTTCCCTTGCTGAACATAGAGGTTTGAGCTACTGCAATGTGAGCCAACATGTTAACATTTGTGTGTGATGATGGCATCTTCTACCTTGTACAGACGGTCCCCCTCTTGGATCAGTTTACTCAGCAGAACCATCAGAATATCAGGCTTTGATGTAGCCATGGCCCAGGTGGCAGGTCCTACACAAAAGACAATAGAAGTCCAAGTAGTCATAAACCTTCATTTAAGCAGATATTTTATCACGAATTGTATTGCTGATAAATTTGTATGACTGATCTGTGCATTTTATGTTATCAAGGTAGTGGGTTCTAATGTTTTGCACTGAGAAAATGTGAATTATAAAAATGTTGCTACTTAATAGATTCACATTCTAAAATGTGATTACGTCATCATTTCTGATGGATGACTGAGACCTGTATAACTCAATGGGAGATTTACTATTTATGAAAGAAATATCCAAAAGTATAATCTGAAAATGTTAAACCTCATCATTATTTATTATGGATTGGATTAAAGTCATTTCAACTGACAACAATAGCGTCTCTGTGTATTGCATATGTTTGTATGTCAGTTTTACCGTATATCAGGCACAATATTGTTACCTAGTGTAATTTTTTAATACAAATTTTTGATACTTTTTACTTCTGTTTGAACTTAAAATACTAATAATAATACTAATAATTAACATACTAATAATCTAAAGCAAATTTGTCTACACTTCACATTTGTGTATCAGTTATAGTCTGTGGACTTTGTACCTATTTGAGCCCCCTTCTTGAGCAAAGCAATAACAGCAGACGTGTTCCTGCAGCCGACGGCTCGATCCAAAGGACGCATCCCACTGCTGTCCATATGTTCCACTGATGCTCCGTGATCCACCAAGTACTGTACCTAAAGAAAAGACAAAAATGTCTCACTGACACTGATGTTTTTTTGATTTAAAAAACACCAAGATGACTGTTTTTCAATCTAATACAGGGTGTCCATAAAGTTTCTTTACAATTTTAAAAGATAATTATAAAGGAAATTGATAAGATATATTAATTTGATTTGTTTTATTGCACTCAGTGGTTATAAAAGTTTGTAATCACATTGGAGTCTGCGTGTCATGAGTTCCTCAATCAAACATTTCCCAACCACTGGATTGGAAAGGATGGACCAATTCCGTGGCCACCACATTCACCAGATATCACACCTCTCTTCTATGGACCAATGTTAAAGTTATCCTGTATTGAACAAAGATATGGGACATTACTGAACTAAAGCAAAAGATAATAGATGCGATTGCAACCACTGATGAGGCTATGCTACAGCGAACATGGCAAGAAATCGAGTACCGTCGTGATGTGCTTTGTGCGACTAATGGTGCCCATATAGAGGTGTATTAAATGAGGTAAAAAACTTTGGAAACTACTGAGTACAATAGAACAAGTCTGATTAAAATATCTTATCAATTGCCTTTGTAATTTTTTTTTATTATTGTAAAGAGACTTTATGGACACCCTGTATTACACTAAAATACTGATGTTACTTTCATATGCGCAGTAAATGTCTTGCATAAAATGGATGATATAATTTTAGTCAGCAAATGGCAGCACATCTGAAGCTATCTATGTCGAATGGCATTTTTATAAGGGTTTTAATATAGTTTAGCAAAAATGTCTTCAAAAAAACAAGTTTTTATAAATACCACTTCAGGGTCCCCACAGAAAGCTGCCAGGTCTAGAGGTGTGCGTCCGCTGCGGTCGGCATGTGTGGTGTCAGCTCCTCTGTCCACGAGCTCTTTGACCAACGGCAGCTGACCTTTGAGACATGCCCAGCTCAGGGCTGTAAGCCCCTCCCGGTCACACAGGTTCAGAGACGCACCTGCGCACAAAATATAATCTGTTGTATAATATAGTAGTGTAGTATAGTATAGATTTTATTAGTACTGTTATCTAATGACATATTTGTAACACATACTTTGTAAATTATTATAGTATATGATTTGTGTACCGTGGTCGAGCAGCAGTTGTGCCGTGGACATGTGTCCTTCTGAGGCGGCTGTCATGAGAGCAGTGCGGCCCTGTAGGTCCATCATGTTTACCTCTGCTCCAGAGTTCAGGAGCAGCTCCACCACCTGCACCACAAAGCAAATACAGTATAATAACTCTTTCATATACGAGAGCCTCATGTGTTTGACTGTGTTCCAGGCCTCACCTGCCAGTGTCCTCTCCTCACACTGCTGAAGAGGGGTGCGGCCCCGCGGCAGTTGGCTTTCTCCACAGCAGCTCCTTGATCCAGCAGAAGTCTGCACACAGCCAGTCTGCCACTGCCCGCTGCAGCTGTCAGTGCTGAACAAAAGAACATGCACTTTGCATTTGGTTCACAGGATCTGAAGTCTCAGCTCAAAAATCTTTTATGTGATTTCTTCTCAACAGGAAATTATTTTCATAAGTAATGCATAGTCAGTGGCACTGACTATGATCCAACTAAAGTTTGGATAAAAACAAGTCCCTCCCTGACTACTCCTTCACTGTATGAAGTAAGTATGGAGATTATAATGTGATTAAGGTTAGTACATTAGCACTTTACCTGTCTCTCCCCACAGACTGTCACAGGTGTTGATCTCGGGCCTGTCCTCCTCCTCCTCTGGCAGCTCCAGTAGGAATGACACAGTCTGTACAAAAACATATGTTAGAACACATTGTCTCCTTCACATTGTCCCTGGTGCCAGTGTGACTGTACCTCAGTGTGGCCCATGCTGGCTCCTGCAATCAGAGCCTGCTGTAGGGCCTGGCCGCGGCTCGCCCCCCGCCCGCCGC
>KN477333.1:3659-14358 GCA_000787095.1 Periophthalmodon schlosseri
TTCAGCAGGCGCTTGAACTGAAACCACACACACAGCATCAGTAGGACTTTAAGACAATGTTTTAAAAGCCATATGATGTAGATTTGAATTACAATGTCAAAAACATTTATGGAGGATGGTGTTATTTATTCACATATATTTAAAGATGCACCGTGTAACTTTTCAGACAGGAAAAGACAGGATTATAGCAGAAAGGGGAATAGTGTAAAGCACCTTGTTGGAGGCCATCTCGCTGACGGAGCGGTGGGTCTGGATGGTCTCCAGCTGGTCCAGACACCAGTCCAGCTCCTCCAGAGTGTCCAGGGCCAGCTGCTGGTACTGCTGCTCCGAGAGGGAGGGGCGCGGGCTCACACACACCCCACCCATGGGAGAGCGCCTGCAGGGGGGCACAACAGGGAAGAGCAGGTTAGGACCATGAATTTTCACATGTTAACCTAGAAGATGTACTGCAGATGTACTGTTCTTAAAGAATTTATTTTTGTTTAATATCTTTTTTCATATTGGTTGAAACTGATTGAAAAGCTTTACCTGTCTAGCCAGAATCACACGCTTTGACAAAACTTTACAAGACGTGTGGGTCAAGAACCATATCCTGTCTGTCCCCCAAAGTGCGTGATTGACGGGTGTATTAACCAATCAGGGGGCGACAGTAGCTCAGTTGGTAGAGTTTGTCCACTGATCTGAAGGTTTTTGGTTCGAATTCCGTTCTCAACATAAACATCATTGGTTGAGCGGTCAGATCCACTGAACCACAGGTTGGCGGTGCGATTCCAACTTCCACAGATGAATGCTGCCCTGGTGTCCTTGGGCAAGACACTTAACCCACCTCGCCCCCACTCAAAGTGCTTTGAGTGTCTTGAAAGAGGAAAAGCGTTATAGAAAATGTGACTACCATTTGAGAGACATGTGATACAGATTAGCAGCTGTGGTTGGACTGTCCCATGTTAGAACGGAGGTTTTTCACGCTCTTTGGTCCAATTCCAGACCTTCTACATCCCAAACAGAACGCAGAAGGGACTGGCTGCTCAGGCAAGTAAAAGCCCATGAGACAAATTGTTGCCATCAGCAATTATAGATAAAGTATAAAACCAGGGGAGTCAACGGGGGGGGGCAAAGAGGTCTGTTATCCCCGGGCCCCAGGGTCTTAAAGGCCCAGAATTGGACCCTTTTCCTATTGATTTATATAGGAGGGGGGCCCGTGTGAGGCTTCTTGCCCTGGGTCCCCAAATTTCTGTCGACGGCCTGTATAAGACTTTAAATCACAGATAAAACGACAAAATCTCGCACTGACTTGACTTGTGGTGTAGAGACGTTGGCGAGGATGGTGAAGTTGCTCCGGACTGACCGCAGACTGGCCAAAACCTACAAAACAACACAATGTACTCAGTGACGGGAAGAATACTTGAAAATGTATTTAGTTACAGAATACGGAATACCTGCTTTAAAATGTATTTTGTGATGTTTTTGTAAAATACATGGTCCAGAGTACTGTATTCTGAATACTTGGAATACTTTTAAATCGAGCTGCATTTAAATTATAGTGTAAAGAGTTAGTGTTTATTCTGCATTTGTGTATGAGGAAAAATCTCACTTGTACTCGCCACGAAAACAGCATTGTCTATATTTTTCACTTATACAGAGCAGTTTGTAGCCTAAATAGTGTGATCAAGTACTGCAATGTATTCCTTTGATTTTAAAAAAGTAACTGTACCAGAATACAGGTACTCCAAATTAGTATTCAGAATATGTCATTTCAGTACATGTATTCAGTTACTTTTCAACACTGAACGTACTGCTTATAAAACGCTAACTGCGCAAATTTATGTAGACTATACAAAGTCCTCTGTAAAATTGGCTTTCTGACCCCAAGATCTACTAGGGTGTGCACATAGACTGTATATATTAATGGGCATAGCTAACACGCTAGCCACTGCATTCATTTTACACTGAAAAACTGTCGCCCCTCTCTCTGTAACTCCTGCTGTCAGGCTCGTCATTTTGGTCTTAAAATGTTTGTACTAACCAGCTCTACATGATGATATGAACATGAATAACAGACAAATCAGGCACTTTCTTTCCCTGAGGTCATCCTTCTAGCGTTAGGATTGACATTAAATTGAAGTAAAAAATAAATCACTGGACTTCACGTTCTAGTTTTGTTCTCCATAATTTTCCTCCGCAAATGTGTTCACGTGAATGGAGAGCACTGCTTATACCGGTACGACTTTTATTGTGAAATGCTATGTCCAGTCTGACCCTTAGCTTAGACAGTCTGAAGTGTAAGAGTGGGACTGACCTGAGCGAAGGGAGTGACGATGAAGTCCTCTGCTGTGTGTCTGGGGAACGAAAGAAAACGAGGACAATGACTTTAGGGCTATTACAGGACTGGTACATGAAAATTAAGCATATGTCACTAGTACACTCTTCATTTGGACACACAGTTCACAGTACACTGCAGTGTTTGTAAGTTAGTTTGTTTTTATAAATAACAAATATATTATGTTTTCTTCCCAGATAAGTTCTAAGGTAACATCTGAAAACGTGACATGTTAACTGCAGCATATACCCGTTTTTTTCTAGAGCCTAAAATGCAAAAGTTAATATACTGAGAAAGGGAGTCATGGCCAGCAGAGGTAGGCAGTACTCAGTTACATTTACTTAGTTACATGTACAACTTTTTTAAGAAATTGTACTTTTCAGAGTACTTTTCTACCAGCATACTTTTACTCATACTTGAGTAATGTTTGTATTGAAGTAACGGTACTCTTACTTGAGTAAAAAATTTTGGTTCCTCTTCAAACTGTGAGTAAGTTTACAAGTGACTTGAGCTTTATATTGACAATATGAAATGATTTGAACATTTGTGTTTCTTGCAGCGCTCCATCAGATATGATTTAGTTTGTCTCATTTTTGTGTCTGTCCTTTGAAAATACCAGATTTTGTGAATATGAGTCATATTATTTTGAAGTAACGTTACTCTTACTTGAGTGCAGTTTTTGGCTACTCTATTCACCTCTGCTTATAGGCTACTCAGTTTGTAAAATTGTGCAAGAAATGGTATAATCCCATTGAAACATGATATAAGAAATATGTCCTTCATTCTCTAAGGATCTGTCCCCTCCCAGAGCCCAGATCTCACCCTTCACTGGCGAGGGAGGAGTTACGTGAGGTCTTGGGCGACATGTCGTAGTCCGAGTCGGAGCGGTACAAGAAGGACTCCCTCCTCTGGCCCTGGGGGAACGAAGGGTGCAGGGTGAGCCCGGGACTCTGACAGCCAATGGGGGTGTGGCCAGGGGAAACGCCGTTCTCCCCATCATAACTGCAATGACAATGGAAGATTTCATATATAGTACATGTGTGCATCCTGCTGGGAAAATACCACATTCACAAATTCAAACTCTCCAACGACAGACCAAAGTTTTAACAATAGAAATCAAGACTTAGCTTCAAACTCTTCTTAACAGTGTTCCAAATAATAAATCTGCCAAAATACTTAACATAATGGAACAATCAGGACTCTCATTTCATCATCTCCTCAGTGTTTTTTTCTATATTGAAATTTGTAGTATGATTTGCCTCAATGTAAGTAAAACTGCAGGTAGAGGACATATACAAGTTTTGACCATTCAGATCAGAGAGGCATTTTAGGTTTAAACCAACTGGATTTCAGCATTGAAACTGGCAATTTTCATCAGTAAAATGTATATTTGATTTGAACAGATCTACCTTGTATCTGGGGACACAGTAGGGTCAAATTTATGAAATAAAAACCCTACCCTAGGTGTGTACATGTCGGAGTCAGCCTATGTGTGTAAATGTGTGTTTGAAGGCGGGTGTCACCTGTCAGAGTTGGCCTGGGTGTGTTGTACATGTGTGTTTGGGGGTGTCACCTGTCGGAGTCGGTCTTGGTGTGTAGTACATGTGTGTCTGAAGGCGGGTGTCACCTGTCGGAGTCAGCCTGGGTGATGGAGATCCTGGGTGGGATGCGCAGGGGCAGGGTGGTGGGCCGCGACACATTCAGGACCTCAGGGGAGCGAGTACGGTCCCGGGGCCGCAGCCAGCAGGGCACCTGGGGGACAAGTATATACTGTGAGCATGTGAGGAGACAAACGTTTGAACTGTTTTAACCTGATGTCTATGAGATTTAGAAAGTATTTCGCTGTGAACACCTGGCCCCATCGGAGGGCCAGCTCTTAACATTTCAGGTATAAAAAACAGCCCCACACAGCTGAAAGCAGTAGAGCCAATATGGGCCAGATTTATCCACACAGGTGCTAAACTGAGCGCAAGCTGAAAAATAGCATCTGCAATTTGTGTGTCACATGATTTACTACTGGAAAGTATTATTTCTGTAAATGAGAGCATAAGGACTAAATAACTGGATAATGAATATGACTGAACTGCGTTTAAAATTATTAAATTAATGTATAAATGAAGTAAAGTCTCTGTTTGGACTAGATATAAAGGAGATGGAGAGACTGTCATTAAAACATCAAACAGGTTTATACAGTGCTTATTGTGAACATATTGTAGAGGCACAGAATCTTCTCTTCAGAGGAGAAGGATGTGAGAACTTTAAACATTACCGAGCACCGTGGTCTGTTTGGTCAGATTCCTACAGTGAGAGGAGGCCTCAGGACTGACCTGCAGACTGGAGGAGAGCCTCCTGCTCCTCCCACGGCGCAGCTCGGCCCCCAAAGTGGCCCCGAGAGTGGCCCCCAGAGAGGAGCCGGACGTGTACGAGCGGCTGTAGCCAGATGACTCCGCCTTCTCCCCAGCCCCTGGCATGTCTGTGTCGCTGCCCTGGAACCACAGGTACAATACAGAAGAATGTATATTAGAGCTGTAAGATCAATCACAATCTTTGAATGATCACAATTAGCAAATCTCAAAGACTGCAGTTATTTAAATAACACCATTTTTTCTGCAAACAAAACATTTTATTATGTAAACAGCTGCTAACCCTATAATTCAGAGCTCTACACACATGTTCTGAAATGTGAGTCTTGGATTAGTTTAGTAGTTCAGACTTCAGTCTTCTCTCAAATGTTCATGCTCCTGGATGTCTTTAAAATGTGAACTTTGAACAGAATCCTTCTATCTAAATTAATCGCAAATTGAATCGTAATCACAATGCTTGCTTCACCAGTCAACTTAACTCAGACCTTCACCAGTCTAACATGACCCAGACCTTCACCAATCTAACATGAGGGACTTGGTTTAGAGTCATATCGGCAGACCCTTCCAGCACTCTATTGTTACGCTTTCAGCAGCTCAGTAAATTATTAACTTTGGCACAGAGACTATAGGCATCACTTAGTATGACATGCAGCGGTCCGTACAGAGACAACAGTGACAGCCTCCTCTAAACCCCCCACCCGCATGCACCCAAACACAGGAGGGCAACAGTCTCCTCCGGTCTCAAGTCTCAGGTCTGGATCAGATCCGGACCAGCTGGACCACTGTGTGAGCTCTTGTGTGTCATGCAGACGCTGCCCCTCCTCCTACCTCTCCTCTGTCTCCTCTCATGTGCTCACGTCTCTGTACGCTCACATGTGTCTGGACAGGCCTCCACTGAGTGCGCTCAGATCTGCACTGCAGCACCGTAGCAACAAAACACTAGGGGACGGCTGCAGTTGCTAGGCAACAGTGCCGTGTTGCTTCCAACTGCGTTTGTGCCGTCCAGAGCCAGATGTGAATATCCTTAAACCTAACTCTACGGACACAGAATGGACCACTGGCATATGGTCTAATGCACATACAGAGAGGGAGGGGACAGCGTGTCCATTAAATGGACGAGGACAAACAGAGGACACAGAGGGACACGCATGTGAGAATCCTCATAACACAGTACTGGAGCTGCCTGTACACGCTCAGCGCACAGATATCTAATCACTGTAATGCTCATGTCTCTCAGTCCCTCTCCCCTCAGGACCTGGGACCTGTGTTTCATAGTATTTCAGAATACTTCTCAGTATTTCTGAGTGGTTTAACCCTTTCAGTAAAGTACTTCTGAGAGGTTTACCCCTTAAAGTAAAGTACTTCTGACAGATTTACCCCTTAAAGTAAAGTTAAAGTAAAGTTTGAAGGTTGCTCACCTCTTCTCCGACAGTCACCGACAGCACGCTGCGGCTCTTCTTCATCCTGATTGGCTCGTTCTGGGCCCCAGGGCGGAGCGTTCCGGAACCCAGGCAGCAGAGCAGGTGGAGAGCCAGGACCGGAGGTCAAAGGTCACAGCAAGGTCAAACTGGGGTCAGACCGGCTCTGGACCGGCCCCCATGTGTGCTGACTCAGAGGTCCCAGTGCCGCCTGCTCTCGGCCCCACAGAGGCCCGGCTGTGTGGGCTGTTAGCCTAGCGTTAGCCTCATGTGCTTCACACAGGTGAAAAAAAACCAGGTTTACTCCATGTTAATGCTGCACAGTCTCTCAGGGGCTCTCAGGGGCCTCTACATGATGTCAGAGATTTTGCCAGACAAGCTAAGGGCCGCTCCCAGGCACTCATCACTGCAGCTCCACAAGCTCTCTGCTCCAGGAGGTGATCGGACCCTTATCCAGACCCCATAGTGGTTCCAAAGGTCCTCCTGATCCAACATGAACATCAGGAAGTCTCACAAACGTCCTGACCGCGTCCACAGAGTGATACACTCCACTGTCAGCAGCAGGTCAAAGGAGGTGGTCTGTAGTCTGTTCTTCTGCTGCTCTCAGACACCTGTAACGACACACACACATTTAAGCTGTTTTATACAACACAGAGCTCAGTTTGGTTATTTACATGAACAGAACAGAAAACAGTATTGCTTTATCGTCCCTCTCATGAGAAATGGGTGATCACAGCTCTTTAGGTTCTTAGTCAGGAGTACCTAGCTGGAAGATTATCTTATAGTTTTAGTCTGATTGAAAACAAAGCACCCAAAGGACCCCAACTCAGACACAGGGATAACACACAAACTCCAAACTCTGGGAATTGAACCAGAGACTTTGATGCTGTGACCATTTGCCCACTCTTACACAATTAGGGCCAGTATTCTATAAAATGGAAATAAAATTTAAATGAAATAACAGAATCCACACACAGAGCTGCGGTGTGGTGCTCTTATATAACAGTGAGGAGTCCGAGGCCAGCTGACCCAATTCTGTGTCTCCAGTCTGAGCACTCACATGTCCACAAGGGGGGGACACTGAGACAGACACGAGACGCTATGTCTGTGTCCGTCTCAGTGTCCCCCCGATAGCTCTGGACAAGACTGGACAAGACCTATAGAATAATGTTACTTTGTCAAAATATACAAATATACAAAATATACATTTAACACAGGAGACAATATTTCCTGGTTCTCCCCTCCTGTCACCTGTCAACCAATCACAGCCTGTTACTTTTGACTCTACATCATGTGTTTTGTTCCACCTTGTGACATCACTGGCAGGTAATCTAAGATGGGCACCTCCGTGTTTTTAAAGTCTACTCAGTACATTTGATTGACTTGCTTGACTCATTGACATGTCTCAACTTTACCTGTAAACTTCAATTCTTAAAGCTACAGTATGCACATAACCAAAACATACACTAAATTAAAAAGTTGCTTTTTTTTATTGCTGTGTTTATTTCTCTGAAAAACATTTTAAATCTTGTGTCCTTGCTCTGAGCGGCCTTGCATCTCCACAAACCTGACTCTTATTTGACCTAGAGGGGGATCTCATTCTACCTGTTTCCATGGAAGTTGTTCCTTTGGCTATAATCTTGCACAGTATGGCATAAAACTAAATCTATCTCCATGGAGAATGTTCAGAAGTATGGTTTTAACTTTCTATTTACATGGAACCATGCAGGTGATGTGCTACCTCCAGAAAGTTACATACTGTAGCTTTAAGTTTAAAGGCCTATTTATAGGCCTAATTCAGAATAAGTTTCACAAGTTACTGTGTGTCGCTTGGCCAGGGAATCAAACCCACAACCTCTTTTCCAATAGGAGAGGAAGGAGACGAAGGCACTGGGATCAACAAATGCACATTGTTTTGTGATGTTCCATGCAGAGGTTACCTTAGTGAACAGCCACATGCTGATTTGGCAGGTGACCCCAGAGGTGCCTCCTGTCCCAGAGCAGCTCAGTGTGTCTTGCTCAGAGGCACAGCAACAGTAGGCTGCTAATAAAGGCGCATGTCTATGGGCAGTTGGACACGCTCAGTATTGCTCAGTGTTTTAAAGCCATAGTTCTTTCCTTACCAACACTAAAATGCTTTGTTTAAGAACATATTCTTAATCTTTACACATGCCTAGCCCCCATAGCCCCTGTACGCTCATCTCCATCTGAATCTCCACAGATGGGACTGATTGGATTAGAGGCTTTAAGCGAGTGGCCAATGAATAGTTATTGACTAATGCTGCTAAACCCAGACACATTTGATAAGGCTGTTTGCTCTTGTCAATTATTCATAGGCTCATAAAGTGTGGCCTATCTATAGCTGTTTGCGATGCTCGTGTCCCCAACGTTAAACATGCTGGACATCCTATACAAAGAGCTTATCCTTGCCTATAGGCTCCAGCCACCGACAATGATTTTAACGCCTTTTGATCATTACAGGGGGCCTGTCTCCTTCCCAAGTGGACATAATTTCAATGGGCTAAAATAAACGAGACACGGGGCTCGAGGACTCACATTTCCCCGCGGATCAGACACATCGTGCGGGGACACCTGCAGAGGAGCGCCCGCTGCAACCTGTCTGAGCCGCGGAGAGCCGCGGAGAGCCGTGAAGCGACCGTGGCCTCGGTCTTGGATCAAGCGGATGACGGGAGCGCACTCACCTTCAGGAGGACCTGGTGGGCCGCGCTCCTCTCGGCTTCTCTCCGTCTCCTCTCGGCTCTGGTCCCAGAGCAGACCGTGAATGCGAGCACCGTGCGCGCACACGGAGCTCACACACGGCGTCTTCAGGAGGCTTCACTCCCGTCCCTCGCTCCCGCTTGTCTGCTCTGCTCCCCCGCGCCACAGTGGTCTCCCCCGACCGCCCCCGTCTCACAGCCGCTTTGGAGAAGCCCGGTGGCTCCGGCGCACGTCTGCGTTTGTCAGTCCGTGATGCGCGTGTCCTCTTTGCCATTCAAGGACACATTTGGAACGATTCCTCAGACCGCATTCGGTCTCGGTCTGGTAGGACCCATCTCAGAGGTGTCGAAACTCTCCAAAGGTCGACGGTTCGATCCCAGCTTTCAACTGGACATAGGCTATTGCTGTTATGCCATTGAGCAAAACGCTTGTCCTATCCCCACTGTTTTAGTGTTGAAAATATGAATAGCTAAAGCTCTTTTACCATTAATTTACTCCACATTCTGTGAAGGTGAGATGCTTAACAGCAGCTGGCCTGGGACAGACTCACAAACATGAACGCCAGCCTACGCAAAAGGCCTCTCCAACCATCACCACTGCACGTGTGTCTATGTCCCTTACGTTACTTTGACCCCATCTGAAGACTCCTCAGATCGTGCTGGTTGTGTCTGAAGTGTCTGAGGAGAGGGAAGTACAGGTTTTCACCACTGCAATAAAATTATCTCAGTCCCATTCACACAGCTCCATTTTCATCATGTGCATTTTTATTTCAGATTTGTCTACAAAGTCAAATTTTACCAGGACCAATATTCAGTATACCTGATTTGGGTCAGTTGTGTGCAGAGCAGATCTCAGGATATCCAAAAGAGGGCGCTATTGACTCTACTGCACGCTTCAGTGTCGCGTGGCGCTCTGGCGGTTCTTTCTATAAGCAGTAGGGATTTGGACACATACAGAGGGACAAAGGAATACTGAGGGAGTACAGGGATGGAGAGACTGGACTCTATAGTGCACTCACTCACAGAGTGACTCAGACACTTTCGGGTCATGTGACCCTGGCATCTGAGTGAAAAAAGTCTAAAGGCTAAACACCAATAAAACTTGATTTCTGTTAAAAAATAATGATCCGATTAAACTGGCAGACAAGTATTTATGGACTAATAATAACCATACAAGTTTTTAACAAGCGGGATCTCACATAAATGGACTGGATTTTAAAAATGTTGACTGAAATTATTGCTCTTTTAACAGCTCGAGCTAAGGTAAGCAGCTAAAGCAACTTTATATAGCAATGGTTTATTTAACTGTTTTATTCATAATCAGGATCAACAGTGTGATAAACTTGCACTTCAATCTGCTTCATTCAGTCGTGTTGTGTCCAGTTAAAGACTGTTGCTGTCTGGTGTTGTTTTTCCGACTCTCGCAATGCATTGTGGTCTATATTGAACGGTCTAATGACCCCTGATGCCCACTACTTTTCAAGGGGCATTGTGGGCAATTTTGAGTGCATTATTTTTTCACTCCTTGGACATTCAGACACCACTAAAATGGCATAACCCCTAAATAGTGCCCTAAGTAGGGAATTGAGTTGACATTTGGACACAGCGCCAGTCTCCAAAACAGACCAGTAACTGACGAATACAACCTTCACATCAACTTGTCGGCATAGCAACCAGGTGTCACATACAAAAGCAGCTACATTAACAACAACAACAACAACAACAACAACAACAACAACAACAACAACAACAACAACAACAACAACAACAACAACAACAACAACAACAACAACAACAACAACAACAACAACAACAACAACAACAACAACAACAACAACAACAACAACAACAACAACAACAACAACAACAACAACAACAACAACA
>KN477333.1:14673-30555 GCA_000787095.1 Periophthalmodon schlosseri
GCTCTTTTAAGATACTAAATACTAAAAATACAGAATTATTCTGACATAAACAGTGTGAAGACATAGTTACCAGTAGGGTTTTATTTGATTATTATTTATTTTAATATTTTAATATACCAGGTTCTAATTTTCAACACCCGTCCAAAGGAGACTGCTTATGGACAGGTGTTGACCCAGCAGTGTATCAGTTTGTTCCATGGCTCTTTGGTTACTTCTTTTGCAGGTCTGGCCAAAAAAGTATTTTTTTATTTTTTTTTTGACATTTGATCCTGAGCTATTCCACATGAACACTCTTAGAGCTCCACAAAGAAACACAGGGTTAAGTTAGTCAGGATGTAACCCACTTTGTACAATCTATTCAAAGATGCCCATAACTGTATTTGTCTATTCAGATAAGATACATATATAATGTATATATCTGTATCTGTATAGATCTGTTGATATCGGCCAATACTGATTCTGGAGACTTGGGGTTGAATAATGGCACCACTTTCTGAAGTGATTGTGAAAACAAATCATTTGACTTTTGTTTATTTACACTGACAGAGAAGACGTCTAGCTTTGTACCAGGTTTTGTTTCATGTGGATAGCCTCAGCAATTACAGAGATATTACAGACATATTGTCCATAAACCAGGTTAAACTGGATTCTACAGTGTTGTGATTGTTGACCAGAATTTGAATCCTGCATGCTTCTTCCACAGCTGTAACCTAGCAACAGTCACCTTGACATCAGTTTGACATTCCAGAACATCGCCTCACATAGACTAGAATCCTCACAAAGCTTTGAACTACGATTCCAGACAGACAGACTTTGTTCCCAAATCCCAAACTAAATACCCCCATTTTAAACTTAACCAGTCGACAGACAAGACACGCGAGTCAGAGCTCTAAACAGCGACGCCTACTGTGGTTTAACAACAAAGTTCTGAATATAACTTTAGATTCAAAAAGATTTAAGAGAGAAGAAATGGAGGCAATCCTATCTATTTTAAGAGCCAATTTAAAGGCAGTGGAGAAAGGGTGGTTGGACCAAAAGCAGCGCTGGTTAGCAGAGCGCACAGCCCACCACCAGAAAGAGATGCAGTGGGAGGAGGAGAAGAGGACCTTGTTACAAGAAAAGCAGAGGTCAGAGGAGAGAGAGGAGCTTCTGAAACTGAAGGTGCAGGAGCTGGAGGAGGAGAAGAAAGTGTGGGAGAGAGAGAGACAGTCCAAAATACATCTTGGTTTAGATGAGACAAGAGACGAGACTATGCTTCAGACAGAACAAGACCAAGAAGCTAGAGATGTCCAGGTGCAGGAGAACATCATGCTTCAGACAGAGCAAGACCAAGAAGCTAGAGATGTTCAGGTGCAGGAGAACATCTCAGACCTCATAGTAGAGCCACAAGAAGAGGTCCATAAAACTGATGATACAGAGACTGAAAATATGACAGAACAAGACCAAGATTCAGTTGGAGATGTTCAAGTGGAGGAGCAAGTGAAGATCTCATACCTCCTAACAGATCCACAAGATGAGATCTGTGACACTAGGACTGAACAAACACCTGCTGAATTGTCTGAGATATCGTTACCTACACTGAATACTGAGGAGAGTAACATAGCTGTAGACACAAGTGCAAAGGCTAAACTGGAGGTGGTAACTAGTATCACCGAACCTAAAGAAGACCTCAGCACACAAACTGAAGAGACTGAGGAGCCTTCAGTTTTAATTAAGGAGGAGTATCAATCTCTAAATTCTCCTAAGAATACCAACTGCACTATGCCTGTCCAAAATGACATCTGTAGCAACATCATACTAGGTGACATTGACAAAGCAGAGATGACAAACGAAGAATGTGATGCAATAGTAGAGCTTTCTTCAGTTCCTCTGCAGCCTGAGGAGGTTCTAGAGGCGGAACAAACAGACATGGAGGCCTTAGAGGTGTCTCAAAAAGAAATAGATCCTGTAGCAGAAGTTGTAGTACTAGAGGAACCAGGAAACATGGAATCTAGTGCCCAAGATGTACCTGCACCATCTGGAACACCACTGGTACCTGAAGTTAGAAAGAACAATTCCAAACCAACCAAAAAGGGGAGGAACAACAAAAGACGAAATAAGATCACAACCTCCAAACAAACTTCAGCACAACCTAAAGACAAAAGAAAAGTGGCTGAAGATGAGGAGGTGCACAGTGATATTGTAGAACTTCAAACTGCTTTCTCTGAGGTCTTTAAGGTGTTTCCAAAAGAGTGTTTAGTAGATGGCCCGACAAACCTGGAATCTGCAATCCAAGATGATGTCCTTGAAACTTCTGAAGCACCATCTGAATTGAACCAGGACCAATCAACACCAACCAAAGCTGGTGGGAAAAGACAACGGAAAAAACAAAAAGGAAATAACACCCAACTTCCAAATGATCAAGGAGAACTGACGGAGAACTCAAATACTGAAGAGACGGAGAAGACTTCAGATCCAGCCAAGAAGGTGTCTCATACACCAAAGTCTTCTAAAAAGGTCAGAGGTAAGTGTTCTCGCTTTAACCCTGTAGAGACAAAACCTCTACATGAAACTGAAAAGTCTGCCACTACCAACTTTGAAGAGGAGACGAAACCTTGTAAGAAATCTAAGGTCAAACCCAGCCTCACTAGTAACAAGCAAACTAAAAAGATTGAGGAGACTTCAGTAAGCTTCAAGATGGACTTTCAAACACCAAAGTCCAAAAATAATGTCCAAGATAAGTCTACTCGCACCAACCCTACAAAGGAGATAAAACCATCCAAGAAGACTCAGGTGAAGCCCACTCGCTCTCAGCCTGCAAAGGAGACCAAACCTGCCAAGAAGGACCTTGGTTATGAGCCCAAAGAAGTGATGGGCAGATGCAAGAGGCAGGATGACTTCAAACTCCCCAAAGAACTGAGGAACATCATGGAGTCTGACGATGAGGAGGAGACAATCCCAAAGAATCATATTTTTAAGGGCTTTAGCAAGCTTCCATGTCGGCTGAAGAAGAGTGATGGAGATGTGGATGCTTATCTGGACAGAATCATAAACCAACACAAAAAGCCCGAGGAGAAAAAGAAGAAGAAAAAGAAGAAGCCAGGATCGGGCTCACTGGCTTATATGTTTAAATACTAAAACCCCTCACAGAGACTGAACCAGGCTTCAGTCCTGGTTTGAACTTGTTTTAGTCCGAGTTTGGATCTTGATTAATCTGATACTTTAAACCTTAACTGGACTAAAGGAGGACTAAATGAGGTCTAAGCTGGACTAAACTAGGACTAGCCCAGAGAAGAACAGGGGGTGGAAAGAGGGGTAGGTAAAATTTGACTTAAACAACAGCTAAACCATTTTAAAAAATCAAACATTTTATTAATCACCTATCCACGATGAGTGATTAATAAAATTTAGCAGCGAGATGGCGTTCAACCAACATAGCTCATAGATTTTGAGGATTCTCAGTCTAAAGAGGCTGGAGGATCCCTGAGAGTCTGAAGAGGCTGGAGGATCCCTGAAGGTGGATGTGCTGATGTTGGTGTAGAAGCAAACCGATGACACGACCAGCGGAGGAGAGACAGGAGGAGCCAGGACTGTGGAGCTTTCTCACACTTCCAAAATGAATATCTAATAAATAAACGTTTGAGCTGCAGATACCTGTTGTACTGGTGATTTGATTTAGAGTAGGGTAATTTTTCTGAATTGCAATTGCGATTAGATTTTCTGTTTTAAAAATAGTATTCTGTTCAAAGTTCACATTTTAAACACGCCCAGAAGAATTGACAAATAGACCGAAAACTGAACTGACAAACTAATACAAGAATTACATTTCAGTTTCAGAATCACACTTTGTACACATCTAAACTACAGGGTTAGCAGCTTTTACACAGAATAAGACCCTGGCGGTCGTCTGGCAATAACTTTCGATGAAGGGTGCTTTGCCTATCTGCGAACACTCTCGGCTTTTTTTTACAGGGGCCGGTATGTTACTATGTTAAGATGTGTTTATTGATTAATACCGTAGCATTCTGGTGTAAGGAAACACGCCAAAATTCTTCTGGTTGTTTATTTTCTGAACACAAGGGCTGCAAGGGCCATCACCCACGCCAAAACAAGAGCAAAACGACAGCAGTCTCAACTCACTAGAGCCAGGCTGTGTCCGAATGTCCCCACTAGCCCCTAACCCCTCATTCACAACACAGCCCTACACTCTTTAGTGGACTCCAGGGCCAGCCCTTGCCTCTAGGGGGCTCTAAGCTGAATTTGCCATTGGGGCCCACGCCACTTCAGTGCCAAGTAATAATATTTGACAAAATTAAGACATCATCACAACCAGAGGTAAAAAAAAACAAAACAAAAAATTCTAGAGGCTCACAACAGCAATAGCCACAAGTATAACAGTATAAAAACATGTAAGGAAGGGGGGTCTGCCAGAGAAATTTTTAAATTCTGCACATTTTTTTCTTGGTTTCTGGTGCATTTTAATGAGTTCCAGTTGACTAAAGTGGGCTTACATTTATCAAATCTTTATGTCATAAAAATGCAGAATCAGATAGAGTAGCCAAAAGATGTACTTAAGTAAGGGTACACTTACTTCAAAATCATATTACTCAAGAAGTACAAAGTAGTGGTCCAGGTTAAGAGTTGCATAAGAGAAACAGCCTGGACATAACATCAGATTTATAATCATCAGATAATTTGAAAGGACTGAACATTAAATAAGAGAGGATTTTAGGATCACATTATTTTTATGTTTATTGTCAGGCTTTGAATGCAGAGTTGAGTTAGGAGACAAAAATTTGCATACAAAATTAGCGTAGATTTCGCATAAATGCAGTAGGGATACACAGATACCGATACCAGTATCGGGTGCCAGTACTCGTACTCGTCAATGGGCTACCCGATACCAAAGCCGATACCAATGTAGCTGTGCTGCCTCTTGTTTGACGCTCAGAGCTCATCTCTCAAAAGAGCAGTGAGCTCTGAGTAGAGCACTGCCTAGAGGTGACCATAACGATGCACATGCGAAGAGCTGACCATAAAGGTGCACATTACGTGCAGCTGTAATCATATGTGACGGTCACATGAAATATACAAATATTTAGAATTTAGGATCTAGGAAAGGTTTTTATAGTTCACAGAGGATATCAGCGCAGTGCTTGTGATTATGATAGCAGCATGCTAACATTGCTAAGTGGCGCTGGCGACTATTTGCTTATTGTAATTGACAACACATTTAGCGACTGAATAAAGTGGGTTCAGAGCTTTTAAAAGAGGTATAGCATGTCCACATTGGTCAAAGTGTGGCCGTGGTAAAAGTAAGACAACACTCACTGTTATGCTAACAGTGTCTCGTTAGCAGTTAGCTCGTTGGCACTTAGGAGTTAGCGCAGCTGCAAAGACAAAGTGGTATATATTAAAGCCAGGTGCTTATTAAAATAAATTATATTTGAATTATATCTAACTACAGGGATTTCAGTAGAAATTTAAAACAGCCTCATATAAGTATTCTAAGATGAAAAAGAAGGGTATACTTTAAAAAAATACTATGAAACGAATTAGATTTACTACTATAATAAAACACCAGAAAAAATGATGTCTGGTATCAGTGTCTTTACTCGGTATCGGCGAATACTCAAAATGAAGTACTCGTTTTGCAAAAAGTGGTATCGGTGCATCCCTATATGAGCATTCACAACTGATTCAGGAGTCGTTCACAGGTCGTTCTTTCGTCCAGCAGATGTAACAAAGAGGTTTCTGCCATAATCAACGTTGTTAATCTGACAACAGGGGCAGTGACCTGCTTTAGCTACACTCACATCATCTGATGGTTTAGATCACAAAAGGATCAGACAAGGATCAGACCAAAAACAGCCAGTGTAATAAACGGACTCACCTGCTGTCCTCGTGCCGCTCTGATGTGTGTCCTGTCTGCATAATAATACATGTCCAGCCAAACTGTTTTATCCTGCAGGTCCAACGGTGTAAAGTGGGGACATATTTTGAGTCCTCTCTGAAAAGTCCTGTCCCCAAAACGATCTTCCTCTGGGCTTTTCATACTTTGTCCTGTACTTTAAATAAACTTAACTTCACTAACTTAAGTCTTTTAGTCTGTAAAACACCCATTCAAATGTACCTGTGCTGCCTCGGCGCACCCAGAGCGCACCTCGAGGGGAAGGGGGTCCTTCACACCGGTGTAAACACGTAGCTGTCCACACCACTGCCCAAATTCAAAAAAAATGTAGGCAGCACATATCTAGCTACTGGAAATAAAACACATCTAAACATTTAAGAAGGTTATGTAGACTAGTGTAAACCTCCCAGCGCCATTTAGTTTTCAGAAAAAACTTTCCAATCATTATTTTCAATATAAACATATGGGCTCTTGGGGGCCCTCTGGTGGTCTTGGGGCCCTTAGCAGCTGCTTAGCCTGCTTATAGGCTGGGCCGGCCCTGCTTGAACTGCAGGAAATAGGAGGCGTGTGCAGTGAAGAAGAGAATGCAGAGGGCCGTGTAAAAGGAACTGTATGTAGCCTGCACTCTTACATTTTTTGGTCCTACAGTCACAACTGAACCTGCAGATAGACGACACATGCAAGTTTATCTCATTCTCAGTATATGGACAGGCCTCATGTGAAAGCACAGAACCTCCAGAATTCACTCACTGAGCTGCAGAGGCTGAACTAGCACTGATTCATGATTGGCTGCAGGTGCTGGGGTTTGGGTAGTGACCATTCAGATCAGAGAGAGTCATTTTAGGTTTAAACCACTGGATTTCAAAATTGAACATGGCAACCCAAATGAGAGACTCGTGAGAGGCTCATTCTGCTTTCTGACTGGATAATCTTGAGATTGAAAATACTAAATTGTAACATGAACAACTTGTCCATCATGTTTTTATAATTAAGAATAAATCAGCATTACAATTGTTATGAGTAAAAGCTATATTGGATTTGAACATGTTTATCTCATATCAGGGGACACAGAGAGGACATGTTTATGGAATTTAAAATAAAAAAAAAACTTACTTACAGTTCCTTTAAATGAAAGCAATTCTGGTCAGAACATTTGACAGTTTTATTTGTAAGGATGTTGCGTCCATGAGTAATATGCTTAAAGATCACATATCAGGAAGAACTGGGACCTATTTGATATTTTCACTTTGATGCTATACACAAGGCTCAAAATGCTAAATCACTTACAGTGTAGTCCTATAAACTATGTAACCAGTGTGAGGTACGCCACCTGCTTGTCTCCATGGAGATGTAAGTTTCTTTGCCTGAAATGTTCCACAGTAAATGGTAAATGGTCAAATTTTTATATAGCGCTTTTCCACCTTCAAGGCACTCAAAGCGCTTTACATCAAGGAACCACTCACCCATTCACACACATTCATACACCAGTGTACGCCGACACTGGGGGTGAGATGGGTTAAGTGTCTTGCCCAACAACACAATGACAGTATTCATCTGTGGGAGCTGGAATTGCACTGCCAACCTGTGAGTTAGTGGATCTGACCAATCAACCAATGAAGTTTATGTCGAGAGAGGGATTCAAACCACCAACCTTCGGGTCAGTGGACAGACGCTCTACCAAGTCAGCTACTGTTGCTCAGTACGGCATTAAACTTTTCTGTCTTGCATTTATAAAATTCTAGGTGTTTTTAGTGCTCAAATGCCTTAAAAACATGCATTCTAAATGTCACCTCTCCATAGATCTGACCAGTAACTTGGCCTGGTGGGAAGTAACTGCTTGTCTCCATGAAGCGAGATAAGTTTAATGCCATACTGTGAAACATTCCAGGCATTTCCACCAGCTTTACTAGGCCCTATTCTACTTTAGTACCTGCTTGTCCCGGGTTCTAACCAGGTCAAGATTGATCAGAGTCCTGGCGGAATCCATGGTTACCACAGAGTTTCCATGGTTATTGGTTTGTTGTGGCCAGTTTCCATGGATACCAGATTGTAAAGGTAATGGAAATGCAACCAGGCCAAGCAGGGCCGAGTAGAGTAAGGCTGAGTATAATGCATACTATAGTCTGCTAAGAGCAATATCAAAATTCCCATCAAATAAAATACATTGATATAATCTGGATATTTTGTCCATAGGCAGCTTTAAACTTAAATGAGCTAAACCTGTGTAAACCTGTGTAAACCTGTGTAAACCTGTGTAAACCTTTGTAAACCTGTGTAAACCTGTGTAAAGCTGTGGCCCATACATCTAAAGGCATTAGGATTGAAGTAAAGAACGTAAATGGAGAGCTTTGACTTTCGTATCTCTATGTATCTGACCCAAACTGCACTCCCGACAGACTACACCTGCACGAGAGTTCATACAAAAAACTACTACTTATGCTGAAAAAAGTACTAGGAAACAATGTATTCACATAAAGACTTGAAAGTGATGAGTGCAATCTGCTGTTGTCCCATATAAATCCATATAATTTAAATACAATAATTAGTCAACGAACACACATTATGGTTGACTCAGACTCCATCGACCGATTAATCGACTAAACAACTAAAGGCCTACAGCCCCAAAACACATCTTAGTTGAGGGCCACAGCAAACACATTTGAGTCCATTGTGCCAGATAAGGGAGGTTTCATTGGGTTAATTACATTTGCATCAATGTTTTTCAGCACCCTCTTCATCCTCCTTCTTTTCATCCTCCTCCTCTTCATCCTCCTCTTCCTCTCTGTCCTCTCCACAGTCTGGGACCCACAGGCCGGAGTCGATGCATCTCCTCAGGTGGTACTTGGCCTCCTGTAAAAATACAGATGTTATGAATAGTGCTAGTCACGATACTAAAATTCCAAACTTGATTTTGATACTAAGAAACAGATTCAATACTCAACACCAATTCTGATACCACAATGATAATTAAAAACACTCTTTATTTCGACAATAGAATGTGATTTTCAACATTAAATGGTAGTACTTTTTTATATTCCCATGTGGCCTTATATCTGTGTAATCCCTCAGTCGTCCAGGTAGGTTCCATAGTGGTCCATGGGCGTGTACTAGTCTATGTGTCTTATACTTGTTCTAATGCAGCTCAAGATCATTCCAAAGCTATTCAGGAAAGTTCATTTCTGTCCTGTGAATGCGACTTTTTTTAGTATCGATACCTGCTCAAATGAGTATCTAGTTTCGATACTAGTTTTCAACTCAAATAGTGAATAATAAAATGACCTTTCTGAGAGAGAGCTCCACATTTGTATCGGCGTTGAAGTTGTAGCGGGCCACGGCCTCTCCGATTAGTATCTGATCTGATATTTTGACAACCCTAGTTATGAATATATGCAACAGACACTGAATTGAAAATATATTGAAGTTTAGGATGTGATCATTTATTTTTGTTTCTAGGGCAGTTTTATATATCTAACAATCCTAGGGATATTACATGATTGACGCTTTCAATGATTTCAAGGACTTTGTACAATGGCCAGCAGAGGGCAGCAAAGGACTGTTTCAAAAATATGAATCAAACGACACACTCCAATGTTTTGAAGGGAATCACTTGTAACGCTGTGATAAATGCAGAAGAAAAAACTTTGCATGGTAACCACAGCTTATACAAGTATTTTCAACTGCCTTCTATTACTTTAAAGCCTAAAATGCTAGATGTAAAAATGCAGTCTGGAGGACTAAAGGGGATTTAGATGTTTCTGTTGCCTGGTAAATCCAGACTGATATCTCTCTGTATTTTGTATACAGATTGATATCAGTCTTGTCCCCCCCCACTGTTGCGTGTCAAGCCCGGTCAAACATGATCGTCCAATCAGATCTGTTTTTTCAGTGACATGTGAAACGAAGGAGGTCATTAGTCACCTATGATTTACAAATGAAATTACATTTCTTTCAACTCAAATTAACAGAGCTTAGAACTTTGCTCATTGATTCTGCAGAAATCTGATGCTTTTCAGCCTCCTGTGATATTTTTTTCTTTATTCTTTCTGATACGGATGGACCATGCCTGTCCCTGATTCACTACTCCACCTGTTATAAAGTATTGAAGAAGTATGTATTCTGGATCCCAGGCAAATGTTTCTGAGCAGAAAGTTGCAAATGTACCTAGTTTGCACTAAAACTGCCAAAAAAAGGACTAGGAACAGCAGATAATTCTATTCAGGAGGCTGGTCCCTGAGGTCTTCAGAGTGTGACATGGTTCATTTGGTGTTAGGCCATGGAGAGACTTGTACACAAGCAGAGCTGCTTTAAAGTTTATTTTCTGAGCCACAGGAAGCCAGTGCAGAGACCTGAGCACGGGACTTATGTGCTCATACTTCCTGGTTCTAGTCAGACCCCAGCAGCAGCGTTCTGGATGTACTGATTAGTTTAAAGTGGAATTAAAGACTAGATCCACTTTAGTCACTACTAAACTGTGTATATCATGTTTTAAAAGTATTGTCTGCTGTTCCTAGTCATTTTTGGCAAGTTTAGTGCAAACTAGGTACATTTGCAGCTTCCTGATCAAAATATATAAAAATGGGTGGGACCTGTCTCCAGTGGCCACTGCAATTTCAAGCACTACATGACATCACACAGGACTGCCCTGATTACAGCCAGGTGTTTCTGATTACAAACACCTTTTTGAAGTGTGGATACGTGTTAGACCAATTACACTGCTCCTTATACCTCCAGACCTCGCCCCTCCTCCCCGCTCACTCTCTCCTTTAATCCTCCAGACCCTGCTTCTCCTCTCCCCTCACTTTCCCCTTTTAGTCCTCCAGACCCCACCTCTCCTCTCTCCTCACCCTCCCCTTTAGTCCTCCAGGCCCTGCTCCTCCTCTCCCGCCAGGTACTGCCCATTCTAGCAGCTTGAAATGTGGTTGTGGGTGGAGTTTAGGTGTTTAGTCCTACTTTAATGCAATACCGTGGAACAATCCAGAAAGCAGGTAATGGGCCCTTCACTAGAAATGTTCACCTTTATGAACACATTCAGAACTTAATCTGGGAAAAACTTTTTTATTATTGGTGCAAATATGAATGGATTGACTGAGTTTGTAGTGTGTTGTGTTGGTGCCCCCTGTTGACAGCAAGGTACACGTCCTCACCTCAGGGTGCAGTGTGTCCATGGCCCTCTGCAGCAGCTCCATGTTCTTCTCTGCAAAGCCTCGCTGCATCTCCTGAACAGTCACACACACAGAGCTACGAGGTTATCTGGGAGCACCATGGTGATAAGAGCCACACACCACATCCTGTATAAAGAAGTGGACTAAGGGAGTGTGACGTCACCCATAGCGTTCGGCTCCAGCTAAATGAAGATCATCGGCGCTAGCAGTTATAGGGGCGAATTGGAATTCTGAGCAAGAGTATCATAGCAACCAAAGAGCAAAACAGGACTGCTGGAGGTAACGCCCCTTCTCGCTTGGGGAAAGAAGGCACCTGATTGGTCTGTTAATGTTCATATCTTGATTTACGGACAAAATAACAAAATTAAAAAACCCAGGATCATGTAGAGCAGGTCAATAGGAACATTTCAAGGACAGAATGACGAGTCTGACAGCAGCAGTTACAGAGAGTGAAAGTGAATTGGAGCCAGAGTTGATGGAGCCGGAAGTGCACACTCACTTCCAATTTGAAACATGGCAGCTGGCGGGTTAGCTTCGTCCATTTATATATATAGTCTATGGGTCACACAGACAGTTACAAGGTTATCAGGAAGTGCCACGGAGATGACACATTTTTGTCACTCCCCCACTGTTGGTAGCAGCGGGTGAGCGGGAATATCTGCACTACAATAGAAAGTAGTGAAATAGTGCTGCAAAACAACAGTTTTCCATACAAAACAGGAAATACGAATCACAGGATAAAAACCCCAGATAATTTGCGTATTATGTAACTTTTTTCGTGGAGTGTGTCTGTCTGCTGCTTGTCTCCATGGAGATGTAATTGCTTTGTCTGGAATGTTGCAAAGTATGGCATTAAACTTATCTATCTCCATTAGATTTGGCAAAAGTATCGAAAATCAGAAACTAATCGACACTAAAACTAGTATCGAAGCTAGATACTAATTTGACAGTATCAGAACAAGTATAAGACACATAGACTCATATACGCCCATGGACCACTATGGAACCTACCTGGATGACTGAGGGATTACACAGATATAAGGCCACACGGGAATATAAAAGAAAGTACACCCACTTAATGCTGAAAATGACATTCTACTGTCTAAAAAATGAGTGTTTTTTTATTATCATAGTATCGGAATTGGTATTGAGCCTCATGTGACACTAATCTCTATGGAGACAAGCAGGTGGAGCCACCAGGCCAAGTTATACAGGTCAGATCTGTAGAGAGGCCAGCCACCTCA
Source organism: Periophthalmodon schlosseri (assembly GCA_000787095.1). Classification (NCBI taxonomy): domain Eukaryota; kingdom Metazoa; phylum Chordata; class Actinopteri; order Gobiiformes; family Gobiidae; genus Periophthalmodon; species Periophthalmodon schlosseri. Next base: position 26,970 of record KN477333.1, read on the forward strand.
CACTGAGAATGTATGTTTGTTTATTACATTAACAATAAAACACAAAAAAAATAAAAGAATGCAAGGTATGTAAATTAAAGGTCCTGTACCTGATTTTTCTCATGTGTTTGAGCAAAATGTGTCTTGCCCCAGTACAGATATACTGTATAAGCAGTTCTTGATGACAAAATAAGTCCGCTGTGTACAGTCTGCATGTAATTATAAAGTGTTTTATTGTCTTATAATCAGGAAGTGTGTGTTAGCATGCTAGTTGTCAACTTTACTGTCACGGTGAAACTCGGCGAAACACGGTGAAAGCATGAATAAACTCATCACGGTGAATAATTAGGATACTTAGAATGCATAAGGTAAGTGAGGAATAACTTTGGACCAGTGCAAACTGTTTAAGATGGACTGTTTTTAGTAAATATCAGGTACAGCACCTTTAATGCAATCACACACACACACACACACGCACACGCACACACACACACACACACACACACACACACACACACACACACACCAGAAAAGGACTTCCTGGTTTTGTTAGACATTTTTGCACTGCAACTTCTAACTGCAAATAATGACAGCTGTGAATGTTGTGAGTTGCGTACCTGTGGCAGGGACTTGTAGACCTCTTGAGGGTCCAGCCCACCTGGCCCAAACCTCCGCTCTTTCTGCTCCTCTTCCTCCTCTTCTTCCTCCTCCTCTCCCTCCTCCTCCTCCTCTTCCACCTCCTCCTCTCCCTCTGCCTTTCTCCTCTGTGCCTCTCTCTTGCTCAGGGCACAGGTTCGTACACGCTGCTTCAGTAGCTCCAGCTCTTTGTCAAAGGCATCCAGATACAGCTGATCTGCAGTCTAAAGTTCACAAGAAGAGAAACAACAGCACAGGTAAACACCATGCCTGTGCTAGTGAATGAAATGTCAGTCATTTGAAAACTGCATGAAAGGAACGTCCATAAATGCTAAAGTGACTTCAGAATTCAGATGAATCTAATTTTGAGCAGTTTGACGACCTGGAGAGGTTGGAGCATGAGACTCTATTGGACTGTTGCGGTTGCAGAGTTTTAAAAAGACTTCAAGTGTGTTGTATCTTTGTTTTGTAATTGTAAACTTCATTGTCTTTGAGGAAAGTTGTTCTTGGCATTTAACCCTCTTTCACCCAGTGCCTCAGGACAGCCTGTCAGTATTCCACTTCATGCACAGGCGTGTAGTGATAAATTCTGGGCCCTGGGTAGAAATCATCTTGGTAGGCCACACTACATGTTGTCTAGTGAAAAATGCACATTACAGACTTTGTGAGGGACCCCTCCCTGCACTGGGCCCTGGGTAAACAGTACTCTTTACCCCCACGGTCTAACACCCCTGCTCATGCATGTGTGGGTGACACCTTAATCCTGGAGAAGAAGTGTCTAAAGCAACCTCTGGGGTCCACTCGGAGCGTCTCAGCCAAGTCCAGGATGAACTTCATGACGATGGCCTGATGAGCCACCTGCCCCATCAGAGCCTGTTTCTGTGGACACAGAGCAGGACATCACACACTGTTAAATATATACAGGAGGGTCATGTGACTGAGCAGGGGACCATGTGACTGCGCAGAGGGTCATGTGACTGCGCAGAGAGTCATGTGACTATGCAGAGGGCCATGTGACTGTGCAGGGGGTCATATGCAGAGGGTCATGTGACTGTGCAGGGGGTCATGTGACTGCGCAGAGGGTCATGTGACTGTGCATGACTGACCTGCTCCAGCTCCATGCTGATGCACATGTGCACCAGGGCAGAGGCGGTCTCCTCACACACCAGGTGAGGGTGGTCTGAGAGGTACCCCTGACTGTCATCCCAGCGCCGCAGCAGACCTATGACACAACACATTCAGGTAATACTAGGGCACACGTGGGGTAAACACTATAGTACATTTTTCCATTCATTCTCCCATAGAAAATTCAAATATTAAGAGTTCAAAGGCATTTCGGAGGTTTACTAATATCCATAATGTGGTTGTTTTAAGTCCAAAAAGCACATTTAAAACAAAAGATTCAGTGAAATGTTTTACTAACCTAGGGGTTAGTAAAGTTAACAGAAACAGCTTTTAAATAAAATGATAGGTCTTGTGGTCTTTAGTTACCACATGGCTGATTAACCCTGAGCTTTCAACCTTTTATTATTATAATAAATATATATTTTTTGGAAAATCTATGGGAAAAATTAATGGGAAATTTACTTCTGGAACCAGGGGTGGGTTGTCATTGTTGAGCTCCATATGGAGGGAAGCAAACACACCAATGGAGATTTTAAGATGCTAAATATTAAACTTGGTGTTCATTCAAAAGTATTCTGATATTATAAAGTAATGCCAGTAGTGACCCAGCAGCTCATTGCGATGTTCACCACTCTTTTGTTTACTGTTTTGGTGAATGTATCTCTATGGACGTTTTGCATGTTTGATTCAAACAGTTTGGTGGTGACAGCGTTTTTTTGTTGTTCCATGCTGACCTCTGTAGAGCACATGGGAGGACTCTTTGTGCACTGATAAACCGACCAGTGAAGAGCCAGTACTAAGATCGACATCAGATATGAACTCCGTGATAGGGAGAGCAGAGACTGAAAAAGCAGAGACTGAAAATATCATTTATTTCCTTTAAACACCAACAGCGTATGCTATATACCAATTTATTGGTCAAAATGGGATAATGACTGAACCAATACCCAACCTCATCAAAATTTTCAACATTGGCACCGATATCTGATACCAGTATTATATCAGTGCATCACTACTCTCTGATGATGTGATGAGGAAAACCCCGTCTTAATCTGTGTCCTGTTTAGTGTCTATCTATTGTTATGTGAGCCTCCACCTCTGTCCATCCTGCGTTTATATACTCTGGCCTTTATTGTTCTCTGACTGTATCTACTATTAACAGCCAAATGCATTTCCTTGTTTTTAGTGCTTCTGGTTATTAAAGGAACTGTATCTGTCTGTGCTCTTACTGTTTTAAAAAAGGTCCCACAATCACAACTGAACCTGTGTGTCCAGAGCCTTAACCTGCAGATAGAGGCACATACAAGTTTGTCTCATTCTCAGTACATGGACAGGCCTCATGTGAAAGCTCAGAACCTCCAGAATTCACTCACTGAGCTGCAAAGGCTGCACTAGCACTGATTCATGATTGGCTGCAGGTGTTGGGGTTTAGGTAGTGACCATTCAGATCAGAGAGAGTCAACAACTACAACTACTACTACCACTACTACTATTGCTATTACTAATGCTGCTAAATACTAAATAGTTTGAAGGGATATTTTATATTTTACAATTTTAAATGATGCAGTGTTATGTAAACAGATGTTAGGATTCTGCTTCACTGATAGTTATTTGACCATTTGTCTTATTTAAAGGTACACTATGTAACTTTTTTGCTTGTCTCCATGGAGCTGTTAATTCTTTGCCTGAACACTACAGGCAAAGCAATAGCATCTCCATGGATACAAACAAAGAAACGTAGAATTTGTCAGACAGGAACTTTTGTTTACCTGCCGTACATGTTTTGGTTACTTCCTGTTGCCTTCCTCAGAAGGGTCACGTGATGGTTTAGTGATGGTGTAGTGAT
>JACM01043586.1:0-15505 GCA_000787095.1 Periophthalmodon schlosseri
CTGATTTGAAGGTTTTAGAGATAGAGAATGAAGGTGACTGCTAACACTTTCTGTATGTTTCTGTGGGCCAAAGACTATGACTTCAGTCTTGTCTACGTTTAGCTGGAGAAAGTTGTTTTGCATCCACACACTGATCTGTTGGATGCAGTGGCAGAGTGAATCCACTGGTCCATATTCACCTTCTACCAGTGAGACATAGATCTGAGTGTCATCTGCATAATTGTGGTAGAACATATTATTGCTGCGTATTAACTGGCCTAACGGCAGCATGTAGAGGTTGAACAGCAGGTGTCTAGGTGGCAGCAGGGTTGTTATTTGCGTTCTGGAATTGATGGCATTTTTAATGCCCTGAACCTTGTCATTAAAGAATACTGCAAGCTCATTGCACTTAAATGTGGAAATTAGTTCCAAAAGCAGCCAAGCTGGAGGGTTTGTTAATCCGTTTACTGTTGCAAACAGGACATGAGAGTTGTTACTGCAACTTCCAGTAATGTCAGAGAAATACCTTGTTCTACATAAAGTGTGGTTGTACCGGTACATCTTTTCTCTGTAAATCTCATAATGAACCTGGAGCTCTGACATGCGCCATTCCCGCTCAGCCCTCTGGCACTCCCTTTTCAGAACATTCAAAACACTCGAAGTCACAGAGTTAAACAAATCATCAACATTAGAACATGAGGCATTTTCAAGGTGTATCATTTCCATGAACAATGCACCTGTGTTATCATTTATGTGTCTTCTTTGAACAATTGCAGGACCAGCAGCTGGTTTGGGAATAACAGACTCGTCACAGAAGACACAGAAATGATTAGACAGAGCAACATCCACCACATTGACATTTGAACATTTACTCCTTTTGTAATGAGCAGGTCCAGATTGTGCCCTCTGTTGTGAGAGGGCTCACTAACATGCTGAGTCAGACCAAAGGGTTCAAGGACAGAACTGAGCACACCTCCACACTTTTTGTTTGCTCGTGCTTCAGATTCAAATTTGAAGTTGGGTGGAGTTGATTCCACTAGAATTACCTGTGTTTTTGTCTAGCCATGTTTTGGTTAAAAATATAAAGTCAAGATTAAAAGAAGAGATAAAATCATTAATTAAAAATGACTTGTTACATAAAGATCTGACATTGAGCACAGCCATTAATTAAAATGACTTGTTACATAAAGATCTGACATTGAGCACAGCTAGTTTAAGATTAGTTTCAGTAGGACTGGATGTTATCTTCTTAAAGGGAATGTGAACTAAATTTCTCTGATTGGACAGTCAACTGTCCTTCAGTTAATCAGTCTACGTGGTGTAACTGTAGATATAGCTCCATCACAGGGCCTCAGCATGATCATCATGACTGTATGTCCTGGGACAGCAGTGGCCCTGTGTGTCCTAGCTTTTGGCCATATCAGCTCTGGGGGAAGGCAGGGAAGGGCAAGCAGGGGGGAGTTTAGGAGAGGGTGGAGCAGGGAGGAGTTTGGGTGAGGGACCAGATAAGGCCCGAGGAGGTGGAGCAGGGGGGAGCGTGGGTGAGGGATCAGGTGAGGGCCAAGGAGGTGGAGCAGGGGGTGTTTGGGTGAGGGACCAGGTGAGGGCCGAGGAGGCAGAGCAGGGTGGAGTTTGGGTGATAGACGAGGGGGGATAGATGCATACGGGGAAGAGTTCAGCATAGTTGATTCCAGAACTCTTGATCGCGCTATATTGGGTGATAGGGGAGCCATCTTAATTCCTGATCTGATGAGGCGTTATAGATGGTTGGGAAGGGCCATGGGTGAAGGTGAGGAGGAAAAGGAGAGTGAAGAGTAGCAAAGGGGACCCAGGGCTGGTCTGTGGGCAGGGGTTGGTGATTGGGGTGCTGCTGGGACTGAAACCTCTGTTTGAGCTGTCACAGACAGGTTCAAAGCCTGTGACGAGGGCCCTGGGGGAAGTGACGGTGAAGATGAATCCTTCACTTAGGAAGGTGGTGGGGGAGGTGGTTGTGGTAGTTGTGGTACTGCTGGTAGTGCTGACTCATTGGCTCGGTCTCTGGCTGGCACAGTAGGGATGCTTCTCTCATTTCTCTTTTCTCTCACTGGCTGCCCAGGACCCTGTCCAGGGCGGTGCCTCAGAGCATGGAGGAGGTTATCTGTCAGCACTCTCGCTCCACCTCTGCTCAGGTGCGTCCCATTTCCCTTGAAAAGGTCCTCTCGTTTCCAGAATAGATCAAAGTTCTCAATGTAGCACAATCCTCTGGCCGCACATGTATTTTACAGCCATGTGTTCAGCTGAAACAGCCGGGTAAATTTGTTCATCTTCCTTCTGTCTATGCTAGGAAGAAGTCCACTGATGAATGTCTTAACCTTCACTTTATCAAGCTCTTCGAATAATTTAATGAAATCCTTTTTCAAGATTTCAGTCTGTTCCATTCTGGTGTCAACTGCACCCACGTGCACAATCAGCTGTTTAACTCCTCGGTGTGTTGGCAAAACTTTTGGCAGGAGTTTTGTAATCACAGAAACAGTGTAACTGGGATAAGAGCATGTTTGCATTCCTCTGCTCACATCTCTGATAGCACCATCTCCTAACAGCAGCGTATCTCTGCCCTTGACATTTGGCAACTTTTGCCAACTTCATTGCTCTTGTTTTGTGACAAAAATCAATTTTCTGTTTGTATGTTAACATCAGTCTGTGACAGTGGTAAAAATCTGTTTGTAAGCTCTATTTTGAATGATGTAACTATATTAGCATTGTCACTTTTTGCGTTGGCTTGGCATTCTTGTCTTTACAAAGTTTTGGAAAAGACACACTATCACTCAGGTTTAAGTTGAAAGTAGCAGTTTTTTCACCCTCTTCTCTGAAAGTAACTGTGGGCTGCTTACCACTGGAAGTCACAGGGGGCGTCCGGTGAAGTCCTTTTTCAGATTCTAAAACAAATATCCGTGCTTGTAGCTCATTAATTTGTTGTTGATAGTTCCAACAGCGTTCACAGAAAGAATTCCTTTGGTTTCTTCCCCCGGACATGTTGCTGGCTTGTTAGAAATTTTGCTAAAAAACGTAAAAATGGTTTAAAAGTCTTGGTTTACTTGAAAGAAAATCATAACTAAACAAATCATCCAGCACTGAAAGAGGTAAAATGATTAAAAAGCAAAGTAAAGAAGGAATCAGCAGGAGCAAGCAAGGTTTGCGTCCGCACTCTTCGGAAGCAGGAAGTACAGTATGAGAGCACATGGTAATCTTAGAGCAGACCTATTATGCAAAATCAACCTGCTATAGCTTTGAACCATGTTACAGTTATTTCCCCTCATTATTTACCTTCTTGAAGTTGTATCTGGAGTGATTCCTGCATGTTTGAGCAATCTTTAATCGCTCATTTTTAAAATGCCATATTGTCAATCCACTCCCGTTTTCACTGTCCCTAGTATATGCCCACTGTTCTGTACAGACTTCATTCTCCAGTTTTAATTTCTTAATCAGTGATACAAGCAGGATTTGGTAGCATTGCCTAGTCATTTTGGTACAAATAAAAAAAAAAAAAATATGAGCAAACGGGAGCAAATTTTGACATGTGAAAATTTCAAAAATTCTGATGGAAACACGCAAACCGTGATAAGTATCAAAATAAATTGGATATTCTGATGGAACACGCAAACCGTGATAAGTATCAAAATAAATTGGATAACTTTTGATGCCCCACTTGTCTAGATGATGTACAGTGATTTTCAGCCCTGCCGGTGAAGGCCCCCTCAGAGGAGTTGACATTTTTGTTTGGGAGATATGTAAAATAAATCAATCTGCCAAATTTGCAGTATAATCTTTAAAATTGGGGTATAAAGTGATACTTCAGTTGCCTGGCAAATACAGAACGATATCTCTCTTTTTATACACATTGATATCAGTCTGGTCTCCATGTCCTCTGTTGTCTCTCAAACACAGCCAAATGTGATAGTGCAGTCAGATTTGTTTTTTTCTGTGGCACATGTGAAACAAAGGAGCTCACTGGTCACATGATTTAAAAATAAAAACATTTCTCTCCCTCATATCAACAGAGTTTAGTGCCTCAATCATTGATTTTGTAGAAATCCACCATGTTTTTCAGTCCCCTGTGATAAGTTTTTCCTTTATTTTTTCCGATACTGCGGACCATGCATGTTCCTAATTGGCTGATCCACCTGTCAATCACACCCATTTGAAAACAGGGAGATTCACCGGTTACCAGACGCACATCTTCGTAAAGTATTCTGTTTGTATTCTGGATCCCAGGGAAATATTTCTGCAATTCTGTGATTAATTTAAAAAAAAAAAAATTATAATAAAAAGCGGCAAAAAAAAAAACAAAAAACCCTGAGCCAAAATTTTTTTTTTTGATAAATTGCTGCATGAATCATCATAGTTTTCTTCAAACACAACTTAAACAGCATGCAACTGAGTTAATGATTTACAAGAATTGTTCCAGTAACCAAACACTGATGGATTTTTTTTTTCTTAAATGAAAAGATGATTAAACTGTACAATTTTCCACAGCAACTGTGCATCTTTGAAAAAGACTGAGTTAGAGTTACACAGTTTGTTGTGCTGACGTTTTGGCTGGATGTGAGCAGTGGGTTTGGTTGTTAGCTTATAAAAATGTGTGCATTGTGCTCTGGCATTAATACAATTGGCAGTCCTTCTCAAAAACTATACCACCAATCACTACACTTCAAAAATAAATAAAACTAATAACTAAATACTAATCAGTACTGAGACTAGTAGCAAGACTAGATGCTCATTTTTACTAATACTAAAAACGACAATGTTGATACTACTTCACAATGACAATGTTGGACCCTTCCTGAACAGTCTAGAGTTTAATTAATCTCCATCAGTATAAGGCCACAATATTATCATAGTATCAAAGTATCATATTTTACACAGTTTTACAGTTTGTACAGTTTTATATAGAGACATGAAAAAACATCACAAGAAATAGACCGCAAGATACCACTATCATATCAAATACTTTCTACAACTTTCTCTTTGTGGATTGAATGTTTACTGGGTGTGTTTTTACTTGTTTTCAAGGCAGTGATTTAGCAGCCCATATTTGGATTTAAACACAATCAAAGCTAAAGCCGGTGCTAAAATGAGAATCGATCAGAGGCACTCTAACCAGGCCAAACAGACACCCGCTGCTGCAAACGGCTCCCTGTTGTGGGAAACTTGCTTCAACAAAACAAGTGGGTTTGTGAGTTAATTACCGCCTGTGTTCTGTGATTTAGCATTTTTCATAAAATGCTATAAAAGCAGAGTAATTTAGCCTGTGTAATATATTTTGCACAAACTAAGCTGCTGGTAAGTACAAACAAGTCCTCTCTGATCTCCTTAGAGCCGAACAAATAGGCCCAGACAGGCTGCAGCCAGAGACAACAATAAGCAAATTGGACGGAACCATTTTGTGTGTGTCTGTATTCCTGTTTTGGTCATTTTGTTCAAAGTTGTAATGTAGAATATATTAAAGTGGACTTCTTAAGCAAAATCAGCTTTTTAGACTTTTTAACCATGTTATTATTGTTTCCCCTAAACACCCTTCTCATTTACCCTCTCGAAGTTAACCATCAGAGGTGCCAACAGCATGCAGCACTTTGTTGTGATGACAAGTCTTTTAAGATGAATCTTGCAATTTAAAATGCCCAAACTATAATAATAATAATAATAATAATAATAATAGCAGCAGTGGTGGGCCGTCAGGGCCAGCAAGGCCTTCTCTGCTGGCCTAAACATGCTCAGAAAAGTTAATTTATTTCATAAATATGTAAACAAAAATATTCTCTATTCTCTGTTCCCTTTATGTCATATTATATCCACTTAGTTGAGTGGCTTCCAATGTTGTTTATTGTGGTAGAGTTTTTATCCAATTATATTTCAGCTAGCTTGTGTTTTCAGGCAAATATCATTTGCCTGAGGCCTTCAGAATAAACAGAGCAGGCAACCTGTCCACTGTAAGTGGACGGACACAGTCAGTTGCAATAGCCAATCAGATCTCGATTCTGCATACCAGGGCCAGCTAGAAGGTCTTACAGTGAACTGGACATGTCCGTGTCCTGTGATTGAATAAGCACTTGCTAGAGCCTGAAAGGCGGCAGTTTGCAGAATATCAAACTAAACCCAGAGATCTAACAGCTATTGCTGTATTTTTAACCCATAATGACCAAAGGAGGAGAAGAGATTGATCTTTCCATGCCATTTTCAAGACGGGCCTTTACAAGCTTACAAGTTATTTGCTGTTGTATAGCCTATTTTAAAAAAATGCAAATGATCTGTTTACTTTATTTTCAAAGAACAGTTTGTTTTGTTATTGTCTGGTTGGTGTCTTATATGAAACTGCAACATTGCACAATTTATTGGACAGACTTGTTTAAGCTCACATAGCGTAATTTTGGTGGCATTTTGCTTGGCAAATGCACGGCTCGCCACTGAATAATAATAATAATAATGCATTAGTCTTATATAGCGCTTTTCCTGGAACTCAAAGTGGCTTTACAGTTTTGTGCATTATTCATTCACTCCACATTCTGTGTGGCGTAAGCTACTATTGTAGCCACAGCTGCACTGGGGCAGGCCAACGGAAGTGAGACTATCAATCTGTGCCATCGGCCCCTCCAACCACCACCAATACATGTGCAGACACCACTTGTGTGTGTGCAATGTGGGTGAAGTGCCTTGCCTAAGGAAACAACAACAGCTTTGGCCACTGGCACCCCACAGTGGCACCTGGAATTCCTAGTGGTCTCCCATCCAAGTACAAACCAGACTTTGCCTTGCTTAGCTTCTGAGATCTGAAGAGATCAGCCTTTGACAAGAAAATTTTGTCACAAATTATATTTGTGTTATAACATAACGATCCACGGGTGTTATAGATTATAACTATATAGCAGACACAAGCACAATATATCTGCTTTAAGCAGACCTGGTCCATGGTGAAGCACACCCCAGTGGCTTGGATGAGCTGGTGCCAGTGTCGTGGGCGGATGGCGGGATTCTGCAACTCGGCCACAGCTCGCAGTGAGATGAGCAGGTTCTTCACCCCACTATCCAAGCAAGTGAAGGCATCCCAGGAGCACACCTTACAAACATAAATACAATGCCTTTTTATTACAATAATCTAAAAAAGGGGAAGTCCTCAGGAGAAGTGTTTTTATTGTAAGAAAAATACCTTGAAAAATATACACTAGTATGGCAGGCTGCAATTGCTGCAATCCAACTGCTGACCGCTAGGTCTGGTTGCTGATCCATACATACACTTTGAAATCTTATAGTGACTTGCACTTATCAAAAACAACTTTAGGGCCTGGTTCAAAAGTTTCATAATATATACAGCCAATGGTGGATTCATGGAACATTCTAGGTAAAGCATCAACATGTCCATCAGGTCGCAAACCCTTAGGCCTGTCACGACAACAAATATTAAAGTATGATATACAGAGAAAATATTACGATAAACAATAATGCAGAAGCTACTGTATGCCACTGATACAATAACAATAAAGCAGAATAATCCCAGTATTTTTTTATTTTTTTTTTACAGTATCACTATAAAGGCATGTGCTACAACAAATAAATAACAAAATGAACCAATAATTAATCCTGGAAGTTACTTTTTCATCCTTCTATAGCTCAAAAAAATATAAATAAATAAAAATAAAAATAGCAGAACCTCCTACATACACACAATAAATATTGAGCCCCTAAATATATTGTTCCAGCTATCATTTATAGGCCTGTCACGACAACAAATTTGAAGCATGATATATTGCTACAGAGAAATATTGCAGTAAACGATAACAAACTATTTGATGCCACTGACACAAGAACAATTAAGCAGGATAACACCAGTGCAGACAGTATCACTAAAAGACATGAGCTGCAACACATAAATAGCAGAATGAACCAGTAATTAGCCACAGAAGTTATTTATCCAGCCCTCTACAGCTCAAATCTCACATTACATAAAAATGGCAAAAATCTCCCCACTATTGCAAAGAACTTGTATACATGATAAATATTGAGCTCCAAAATATATTGTTCCAGCTTTCATGTAGTGAACAATAAGTCAATATAGTAATTATTTTAACAGGCTGATTGATATAGTAATTATCGTAACAGGCCTAAGGACCCCCCAACAGAAAATGTAATCAAAACTTTACAGAGGTTTTAAAACTGGTAACAACTCCTAATTAATGTGGTTGATTCTTGGTTCTGTACTAAGGAATAGCACAGAGTTTTATAGCCTTTTACAGAGCTTTTTAACTTCTGTATGGTTAACAAAGATATCACATTTACTACAAAAACACTAAGGTTGCACTGTTTCTTCTTCTGAATCTTTAAAAAAAAATCTGGATCCCGACCCTACATATACCTATGTATTGTATAAAGAAGTGGACTGTATAAAGAAGAAGACTGTATAAAGAAGTGGACTAAGGGAGTGTGATGTCACCCATAGCGTTCGGCTCCAGTCAAATGGAGCCAATCGAGGCTAGCAGTTATGGGGAAGAAATTGGAGCAGAGCTGCATATTTGGAATTTCGGCCTCAAATATCATAGCAACCAAGGAGCCAATCAGTAGCGAGGCTGTTGAAGGTAACGCCCCTTCCCACCTGCACCACTGGTGTGATAGGAGGCAGGCGCTTAGCAACGCTGTCAATCAAACATGTTCTTAGTGGGAGAGACCCCAGCGAAAGAGGGCAGCTCATTGGTCTGTTGTTGAAGTTGATTTAGGGACAAAATAGCTAAATAAAAACACCAGGGTCATGAAGAGTGGGTTAATTCAAACATTTTAAGGTCAGAATGATGAGATTAACAGCAGCAGTTACAGAGAAAGGGTCGACGGGTTTTCAATAGAAAGTGATATGGAGTCGATTGAGCTGGAAGTGCTCACTCCCTAATTGGAACGCGGTGGCTAACAGGTTAGCTAGGTTTATATATATGCTACGTTGCCCGGACCGGCGTCACCGGGGCCCCACCCTGGAGCCAGGCCTGGGGTGGGTGCTCGAGAGCGAGCGCCTGGTGGCCGGGCCTTTTCCCATGAGGCCCAGCCAGGCTCAGCCCAAAGGAGCGACGTGGAGCCGTCCCTGTGCCTTTGGGTCGGGGACAGGTCTCTCACTGTTGTGTCGGAATACGGGCCTAACAGCAGTGCAGAGTGCAGAGTTGGAGCAGTGCACCAACCGAGGACTCCGCTGTTCTCCTGAGGGACTTCACTGCCCATGTGGGTAACGACAGTGATGTCTCCCAGGCCTCCTTGATCTGAACCCGAGCAGTGTTCTGTTATTGGACTTCTGTGCTAGTCACAGCTTGCCCATAACGAACACCACGTTCGAGCACAAGGGTGTCCCCATCAGTGCACGTGACACCAGGACACTCTAGATCAAAGGTCGATGACTGACTTTGTTGTCATGAGATCTGATCTCCGGCTGCGTGTCTTGGACACTCAGGTGATGAGAGGGGGAAAGCTGTCAACCGATCACCACCTGGTCATGAGTTGGATCCACTGGTGGAAGAGGAAGCCGGATAGGCCTGGCAGGCCCGTCGCGTATTGGGGGAGACTGGGGACATGGATTCCGAGTGGGCCATGTTCTCCACCTCTATTGTCAATGCAGCTGCTCGAAGCTGTGGTCGTAAGGTCTGCTGTGCTTGTTGTGGTGGCAACCCCTGAACCCGGTGGTGGACACCGGAAAGTAAGGCATGCCATCAAGGCTGAAGAAGGAGTCCTATCGAGCCTTGTTGGCTTGTGAGACTCCTGAGGCAGCTGACGGGTACCGGCAGGCCAAACGTGCCACGGCTCGTGTGGTCAGAGGCAAAAATCCGTTGTTGGGAGGAGTTCGGGGAGGCCATGGAGGAGGACTATCGGACGGCCTCAAAGAGATTCTGGCAAACCATCTGGCGCCTCAGGAAGAGGAAGCAGTGCTTCACCAACACTGTTTACAGTGCGGGCAGAGAGCTGCTGACCTCGATTGGGGATGTTGTCGGACGGTGGAAGGAATACTTTGAGGATCTCCTCAATCCCACCATCACGTCTTTCAAGGAGGTCCAATTAAGGGGAATCACACTCCTCAGCCTTCCCGGTAAGGTCTATTCCAGGGCACTGGAGAGGAGAACACGGTCACAGAACACTGGACCAGCTCTTTACTTTCCATCGGGTGCTCGAGGGTTCATGGGAGTTTGCCCAACCAGTCCACATGTGTTTTGTGGATCTGGAGAAGGCATTCAACCGTGTCCCTCGTGGTGTTCTTTGGGGGGTGCCCCTTGGCTGAGGGCTGTCCGGTCCCTGTATGACTGGAGCAGGAGCTGTGTTCGCATTGCCGGCAGTAAGTCAGACCTGTTCCTGGTGCATGCTGGACTCCGTCAGGGCTGCCCTCTGTCACGGTTCTGTTCATTGTATTTATGGATAGAATTTCTAGTTGCAGCCAGGGGCCGGGGGGGGGCTTATGGATAGAATTTCTAGTTGCAGCCAGGGGCCGGAGGGGGTCCAGTTTGGGAACCACAGGATCTCATCTCTGCTGTTTGCAGATGATGTTGTCCTGATGGCTTCATCGAGCCAGGACCTGCAGCAGGCTCTGGGGCGGTTTGCAGCCGAGTGTGAAGCAGCTGGGATGAAAATCAGCTCCTCCAAATCTGAGGCCATGGTTCTCGACTGGAAGAAGGTGGCTTGCCCTCTCCGGGTGGGTGGTGAGTACTTGCCTCAAGTGTAGGAGTTCAAGTATCTCGGGGTCTTGTTCATGAGTGAGGGAAGGATGGAGCGTGAGATTGACAGGCAGATCAGTGCAGCGTCTGCAGTGATGCGGTCACTGTATCGGTCTGTTGTGGTAAAGAAGGAGCTGAGCCGAAAGGCAAAGCTCTCGATTTACTGGTCAATCTACAATCTACAAGTGGCCAAAAATGGGTTTCCTCCGAAGGGTAGCTGGGCGCTCCCTTAGACATAGGATGAGGAGCTCAGTCACAAGGGAGGAGCTCGGAGTAGAGCCGAGAAAATGGATATTTATCATTTATATATACTATCGTCTATGATACCTATACACATGAAACCAGGTTGTGTATGCACACCTCTTTGTCCAGCCCGCGGATATCTTTGGAGAAGCGCTTGCACTCCAACTCCATGTCCTCCACCTGGATGTCTCTCCAAGGGGCGGTCTTCCATGCTGCTATGCTGGAGTCCACCACACTAATCATGTCCCACAGTTCTTTGAGGAGGCCAACTTCACGCCTAGGGCCCAGAGAGGAGAACCAGATGGTGATTATTGTGAAAAGAGTATGGCACATGGGGTGGGCTTTACCTGCACTGAAAGAGCGGTCTGTTGTCAGGGACACTGAGCTCAAACAGGCCGGCAGACTGCACTAGGGAGCCCATGACTGTCTCATGCTTCTGGATCTGCTGGTGGAAGGAGTCCAGCAGCTGGTAGGGAGTTGGACAGTTGAACCTGGGCACAGTGTAGAGAGAGGTAAGCAAGTATCATATCGTCAGATATCAATATGATTCTTTGATATCTGCATTGGCTGATATTGATACTCGAGACCAATATTTGATACAGATTTTTTTTTTCCACTTTCACTTTCCACTTCCATTTTTCCACTGCCTGAGTCTATGTGCGCCCTTTTTGAACAGACAAATGAGTCAAAATGGAAACAGAAGAGTGTTATATGGCTGCATGTTTACACAAACATGTAATACATTATTTTATATCCCAGAGAAATACATAATATTATAGTTTAACAAGGGATAAATACATTTACAGCCCTGTTTTCATATTACTTCTATCCATTTCTTCCGCTTATCCAGGGCCAGGTCGCGGGGGCAGCAGTCTAAGCAGGGATTTCCACACTTCCCCCACCCCAGATACTTCCCCAAGCTCCTCCGGTGGGAGCCCAAGATGTTCCCAGGCCACCCGAGACACATAGCCCCATGAAGATTTACGATCTTCATACTGCGTTATGGCTAGAGTTAGGACTAATCATAATCAGAAAATAACCATTACCCTAAATGGTATCAGAGATGTGTCTTGTAAAAACCATGTACTAACCACAATTACATTTTTGAAAAGTCTTCACTGTACAGGCTCAAAATATAAACCTCTGGGTTACTGGGCACATGCTCTACCACTG
Organism: Periophthalmodon schlosseri; assembly: GCA_000787095.1. Taxonomy (NCBI): domain Eukaryota; kingdom Metazoa; phylum Chordata; class Actinopteri; order Gobiiformes; family Gobiidae; genus Periophthalmodon; species Periophthalmodon schlosseri. Next base: position 12,099 of record JACM01043586.1, read on the forward strand.
AGCCACTGCTCAAAATTACGAGTTTAGTTAGTTATTACATTTTGGTGGAACAAAAAAATGCCTGCATTTTGTAATTAATCTCAAAATGTCATAACTTTTGCTTGTTACATAATTCAGGACATTGTTACAAAATGTGGTTTTATTCTGAGATAATTTTGTTACATTTTAGATTTATCTCGCCATGTTCGAGTCAGGACTAAACATGGGAAGTCAACGTTTCACTTTTACGAAGCTAAAATCTGTAACAGTCTTCCTGAAGATGTGAGATGAGCCTCTACTCTGACAAGGTTGAAATCTTGGTTCAAAAGGGTGCTTTTTTTTATACTCATTGTATTGTAACTTCAATGCACCCTTCTCAAATTGTGCTCTATGAATAAAGATCCCTTGCTTTGACAAGTTAAGTCATGAAAGTCCTGTTGGATTACACAGACATCTATTCGACCCAAACAACCTTTGTCACTCTGACTCTATTATAAAATAGTCTTTCTACACACCCTGGCCTGGCCACAGTTCCCAGTGCTAACCGCAGACAATTAAGCATGACTTCCATGACATTAATGAGAAAATAATCAGTAGGTTATTAGGACACCAATTACACACATAACTAATCGGCAATTACACATTATGACACAGCATCCCTATGAATCTATTATCATCAAGTCTAATTGAATCCCATTATCAGGATAGACTGAAAGAAGGAGACATTCTTAGGCCTGTCATGATAATTACTATATTGAGTTATCGTTCAATATATGTTAGATGGAATAATCATTTTTGGGGGTCAATGTTTATCATGAGGACTTTTTCTTTGTACCAGTGAGAACATTTATGTTACTACGATTGGATTTAAGATGTGGCGAGTTGAATAAGTAACTTTTATGACTTATTACAGATACAGAATAACTACTAAAGTGTTTCATTCCGCTTGTCTATCTATTGCAGTTTGTGTTTTTTAACCATGTTAATACATTGTTACGGCCCGGCTCGTGTGACCACAACAAAGGAAAGGGGCAGACGCGACTGAAAAGGTTTTAAGCTCTTTGCTGGAGCGTTTATTCGATAAGTTACAATAAATATGTGCAAATTGTGCTGAAGTGCGTTGAGGCGATTGGCTGATAACGTGGTCAGGTGGAGTCGAGCCAGAGGAGCAGCACCGGGCGTATGGCGGGTCCCTTTTATAGGCGGGTGGATGCGCTGGGCCCCTTATTAATAAAAAACATGGCACCACAGGGGCCGTAACACCCCCACCCCTAAAGCACGGGTTCCCCCATGGGAATCCCGAGCAAATTCAATGCTCCCCATTACCACATTACCATTAATCCACACTTTTTTTTTTTTTTTTTTTAAATCTGATAAAACACACAGACCTAGGAGTCAACAGGCCAAATCCCATGCTCCTAGTAGAGTCCAGAGTCACCTCTTTTCATGCCCCCATCCTCAGCATCCAGTGCACCAGGGAAGCTGCAAAGGGACAGGTAGAAGAGGGACACAAATGGGACAAACACAAGTTCCCTAATCTTCTTGCCAACAATTTTAATGTTGTAAACATTTCAGATTTGCATTTCACACGTGTGTCTCTATTAGCTGTCACAAAGAATAATACAAAGCAGAACTACTGCATTACAAATAAGTGCCAACACCCAAAAGGTGCTTTTTCCACAACCAACACAAATAAATCATAAAATCATAAACCAAAGGGCCAAATACAGACCAACCATGGTCCCAAGCTTGCGCAAAACCCACGTCTCCCCTCCTTCCATCCTCTGCAACTGGTTGGCCTTCTGGGCCTATGCAGCTTTAAGATTAAGGAGAGACCACTAAGAGCAGTAAAGCAACAAACAAATTGACAGGCTAAGTGTGCTGCAGCCACACTAAACAAATAGCCCATCCAAAAGTGCCCATTTTACAAATCAAAAATTCCAAACATTTCACTGGCACTTAGTTATCAACTACGCGTACCCCACTTGCCCATCGCCAAAGCCAGCACGCGCACCTATGCAGCCCAAACCCACGTACAGCTCATTGTGGATAGGCGCCTGGAAAGTGCGCAGGGCTGCAACCTGAGCAAACACAGGACAAGGAAACCAAACAAGGTACAAACTAAGCGCAGTAACTCCATACGAAGCACTGCAATACACACGTTAATGCATTAGCGAAGACAAGAAAATGTGGCGCGCGCGCGTAACGGTGCGCGCACACGCTACACAGGCTCCTCGTGACCGACTCCACCCTCGGCCAAAAATACGCAATCAGAAACAGAAAAACCGCGGGGAAAATGAAGCGATAACTCAAACTAGTGCACAGTCCAAAGCAAACCAATGCGCTCTTCTAACGGCCCCTACCTAACCAGAGCTGACACTGATTAACTAAAACCTGGCTCTTCCCGTGGTTCTGCGGCGGCTTCTTATGCACTCAGTATATCCTGACCCAGCGGGTTCGCAGGGCAATCTGTCATAGACGACCCCACAAGCTCCCGCGGACGTGCTGCCAAGAACACTGCGTGAGCAGTGAACGCGCAACCGCTCCCCACGACACAACAAAAAGAAACAGGTGAGGCCCAAATGAGCGACACCTCTACAGCCTAACAAGAGGGCATTGATCGCCAAACGACAGAAAATGTGCACGAGACAACTTCACTCACCTTTGAAACGCGCGCACAAACGCGTGGAAAAACCGCCATAACAAAAAAGTACAAGCGCGCCACGCCGCGTCCACTGGCGCGCTCCCAATTAATGAGCTTCAGCTGACGCATACCGGCATTGCCCATTCACAAAAAGCAAAAGTAGGTCACTAGGTCGGCTTCTTGGTCACCTATACATACATTTAGAATAGTTTTGAGGGCATAATCCTGCTTTAGTGTTATTGTGTCAGTGGCATAAATTTGTTTTATTATGTATACGTATATTGAATTTTTTCTTCAGTAATATATCGCACTTCAAAATTTTGGCCTAGACATTCTTATCCATCAGCAGCTTTTTAGAAAGCACTGTGAAATCTGTGATCAGTTTGATTTATTAACTGATCCCAAATGCAAATGCTGAACTTATATAATTATAGGTCTTGTCTGGTTTCTCAGTAAAAAAAAAAATTAACGTGATCATTGACAATTGATCAGTGTTGTTAGCTCCTCCCTTGAGACAGATACAAGGCAGTCACTCGCTAGTTTCTAGTCAGAACTCAAGAAGCCACTTGAATGGGTGGTAAAACGTCTTCATTCTAAAAGGGCCCGATCTTCAGCACGGTGCACAGCAATTAACAAGTTGCACTCTGTCTGCACTTGTGTCATGCATTAAAACTGGGGGGCGTCACGTTCTAAACAAAAGGTGTATTGTATGTAAATAAGGCCCCAAGCAGGTGCGCACTAGAGCATTGGATAGGCCTTGCTATGAAAGTGACAATATCTAAAT
>KN477335.1:0-11811 GCA_000787095.1 Periophthalmodon schlosseri
GTGCTATACAAATAAACTTGCCTTGAACCATCTTGCTGTGAGGAAAAAGCTCTAGCTGCTCCCTGCGCCACATACACAGTAAAACCAGCATCTTTGTCAAAATGCATTACGATTAACATTTGTTTTATACCCCTCTTCAAAGCCAATACAAGCTTCATTTTGCGTTCGGTTCCCTCGTGGCTCCATTCTTGTGTCGTCATGTCAACGCTAACAGTCTGTCTGGATGGAGGATAGTACTGTATACCATAATGCGCATCTCCATCTTGTATCTTGTTGACGTCTTGCTGTATAATTCATAGGGGCCCTCGAAAAGCCTGTGATTTGAGCAGTTCAATATCAGTTGGTATAGACTGCGCCGACAAGCTGAGCGAGAGGTGTGAATGTACATAGTGGCGCGGTCGGGGTGCAAATTGATACTTTCCACCACCATAGCTGTCAGGAATACAGCGATACAAGCAAATATATGTTTTTGAAATATATATAGACTCATATTGAGTCTGAAGGCAAAATATAGTGTCTACGGCGTCAACAGAAAACAGTCACAGTGGCATATATCTACGTGGTTTTCAAAGTTTTTACACCAAGCCGTGGTGGAAGAAGTACTCAAATGCGTTACTTAAGTAAAAGTACAGATACCGGAGCGAAAAAATACTCACGTAACAGTAAAAGTATCACATGAAAAAAATTACGTAAGTGAAAGTATTAAAGTAGCCGTTTAAAAATGTACCTATAGAGTAAAAAGTAAGAGTATTTACTTCGAGTTCTATGATAAAGCTTCAAATGTGATTTCGATTGTGTGTTTTTTTCTTTGACTGGTTTTATCTGCATATTTTTGTTTTGCTCAAACTACGAACGTGTTAAAAATAAACCCCTCTACATTTCCCGCAAATCTCAAATAGTAATAAAAAATACTTTTACTCTTCAGTTCTGTTCAGAAATGTAGCAGAGTAGAAAGTACAGACACCTCCTCTCAAAGTAAAAGTAAAAAGTATCCACTTTAACATTTACTTAAGTACAGTACTTTTCTACTTTTACCATGTTATGTTTCATCACTTTGGTTTTCCGCGTAAACCACCAGATCTAAACCAGGTCTATAACAGGACTATAATAGGATTAAAGGAGCTGTACCTGATTTTTACGGTTTTCAAAATGTAAAAAAAAAAAAACTAGTTAATTTTAAACAGTTTGCAATGGTCAGAAGTTATTCCTCACTTATCTTATGGATTCTGAACGTCCTACTTATTCCCCATGATGAGTTTATAAGCACTTTTCACAACTTTTAGAGTTTGTAATGCTGACAACAACTGTCTGGACTGAGGTAAGACCATTTTCCTCAATAAATACATGTACAAGCCTTTATACTAGGGCTAAACCAGATCCCAAATTACTACACGATCGCAGTACAAGTTCTAAACCAGGATCAGGGCACTGGGGAGACGAGGCATTTGGAGCACAAATGTGGATTAAAGTGACGGATCTAGATGTTGTCTCCAAATGTGAGAATCAAAGGCAACCAAACACAGTGAATTACTTTGATTAGCCATTAACCATGATTATTCTGCTCACATTATAATTGTGAGAAGTAAAAAAAAAAAAATTATTGTGACAATTTCAGAAGAAAAACTGAAGTCATTCAAATTCAGTCTGCTTTCCAAAAAGTAAATTTAAAAGTGCTTTTTATTTAGCTGTTCCTGTCACATAAACTTTATCGTAATAATGGGCACGTAAAGGAGGAATGCTCTGTCAGACTGTTTGAATGAAAGTAAATGGTCACGTTTTTATATAACGCTTTTCCACCTTCAAGGCGCTCAAAGCACTTTACATCAAGGAACCACTCACCTATTCACACACACATTCACCAATGACGTTTATGACGAGAGCAGGATTCGAACCACCAACCTTTGGATTTGTGGACAAACACTCAACTGAGCCACTGTCGCCTGTGAGTGAAGCTTTTGTTATTGTTTGGTGACACGTGTGCCATGTCTGAATGGAGTTCTACACATTATCAACCTGGAATGGCCTTTGCTGACAGGGATCGGAAAACGCGGAACGTCATGACGATTATTTGAATCTGATTGGTCGAAGCGGGCCCCATTCACCAGCGGAGGCACGCCACGATGGAGTCTCATGAGTTTGTGAACTCACAAATATCGTGAGATTCCATCTTGCTGTGCGAGGTTAGTTGATGGTACAAATAATGGTGAATAGTAGTAAATTTATGAGTTTTAACCAACAAGTAGGTTTAACCAATCACATCATCACTAGTAAGACTTAAGGTGTTACATCACCCGTTAATGAATTCTGTATAATTTGCACATAGAATCTTAGCAACAGGGTCTTTACTTTAAAAAAAAACTCACCTCTCCCAGCCCTGATCAGTGAAGCAAGTCGCGGGAGCCATTTTGGTTTAGAGCAACACGTCCATTTTTCACCTGACTCCCTCATTTTACCTCATTTCCCCTCGCTCCAAATGCCTCGTCTCCCCAGTGCCCTGACCGCTCTGACCCGGGCAGTTAAACCACAAAACTGCCCACCCTACCCCCACTCACACACCCTGCCCCCCACACACCCTACCCCTCACACAACAGCGTTTTTCCTCTAATTCTGGTCTCGTTTTGCTCTTTTTGCCCGGGTTTGTTCACGAGCTCGGTCGATGGCAGCAGGGTGATGAATGTCCCCCAAGTAGAAGGTTTTGAGAAGGGTCAAGTCTTACTTTCACAATTTTTCACAGATGAAGAGAAGAGATTTCTGCCAACAGGAAATATAGGAAGGCTGGTGGGAACTGATAATGTGTAACTGTATATATATCATGGGCTGGAAATCTTAAAGGGGCGGGACCCAATTTTCTGTCTAACTCGTCCCCAGTACAAACCTTTTGGCACATCATTAATTTTCACATGCATTCATTTTAATGGTGGAAGAAGTACTCAATTCTGTTACTTCAGTAAAAGTATAGATACCGGAGCAAAAAAAAAAAACTAAAAAAAACAAGTAAAAGTAAAAGCATCACATGAAAAATCTACTTAAGTAAAAATATTAAAGTTCCTGTTTAAAAGTTGACTTACTTAATTGACTTTTATGTATGTCCAAATGTAGTGGAATAGAAAGTACAGATACCTCCTCTCAAATGTAATGAATTAAAAGTAAAAAGTACCCACTGCAAAATTTACTTAAGTCCAAATTTTATGTATCTCTACATTACTTAAGTACAGTACTAATACTACTTTGTTACATTCCACCACTGATTCATCTTTGGGCGTGTGCATGGCTTTAAAGCAGCTTTTTTCAGATGGTGAAAGTGAAACTGGGGTGGACCACCCAAGCACAGCCAATCATATCGCTGCTTTCGGTGTTTATTTCCAGGTTGACGGTAAATTCAAATGTTTTATTATTAGCTACGGACAGAGCGCAGAAGTCTCATTTTGTCACAAAGTCCTGCTTTTACATAAGTTAAGTATCTACAGAAATGTGGTAAGTGGTCAGAAAAGTCTGAGTGACTACAAGAGACTGTCATAGTGAAAACAAAATATTTCAGAGTTCACGTGGCGGTATTGAGGTATTGTGGTTTGAACCCAGGCTGAACCAAGTCATAAACTGTATAAAGAAGTGGACTAAGTGAGTGTGACGTCACCCATAGCGTTCGGCTCCAGCCAAATGTAGCTCATCGAGGCTAGAGCAGCTATAGCGGCGAATTTGGAGCCGAGTTCCATATTTGGGATTCCGACCATGAGTATCATAGCAACAAAAGAGCTAATCCGGAGCGAGGCTGTTGAAGGTAACGCCCCGTCTGTTGCTAAGCGCCCGATCCCTGCTAAACCAGCGGTGCGGGTGCTTTGCAACGCTGTCAATCAAACCCGTTGCTAATGCTAGCGGGAGCAACCTCGGGGAAAGAAGCCGCCTGATTTATCTGTTATTAATCTTGATTTACAGACACAACAGCGAAATAAAAACACCAGGATCATGTAGAGCGGGTTAATACGAACATTTTAAGACCAAAATGACGAGTCTGACAGCAGCAGTTACAGAGAGAGGGGCGACAGTTTTTCAATGTAAAGCGAATTGGAGTTAGAATCGATGGAGCCTAAAGCGTCCCCATGATCACTTCCTATTTGGAACGTGGCGGCAAGCAGGTTACCTATGTTCATTTATATGTACAGTCTATGTCATGGATATAAAAGTTGTATTAGCAAAACAAAAAAAAATAAAATATATATAAATTTTGTTTTACTAAAGACACCAGTTACCATTTGCACCTATGAACAGTTGAGCTTATAAAAGTACCATGGGACCGCAGCGCGCCAGTGCCTCTCTTACGTGTCTAAAGTGGTGTGATTGTGGCTAAGATGTTCGCGTTTTATACTAAAAAGTTACACAGTTCCTCCATCCTCCTCTTCCCCATGCAGCCCCATTCTGCCTGTGTTGTCTACTGTCAGTGAAAATCGACTGGGGACCGCTATGCATTCTGGGTACACAGCGGAGTACTGCTGCCTGAGTCTGCTGCTCACTAAGTATTTGTTTTGGGCTGTCAAGGTTGTCTCCAGAGTACCTGCTTGGCGTCTGTTGAATATTTATCACTTATTTAATGCCGTTTCCCCCTCGGAGACTCGGGCTTCTATAATGTTTTCGCACTTGTACATTTCCTTATATTCACTGACATATTCTAGTTGCCCTGGCGATTTTTTTTTATTTTATTTTTAAATTTCTTTGTCGCAGTGTCCCATCTGTTATCCGGCTGAACTCTGAGTCAACCCGCGATGCCGTTTTGAATTCTGTTGCATCATAAGTATCCAATGAAATTCCCCAAAGTGTCATGTTTAAAAATGGGAATATTTGATGTTTGAGTGCAGACTGTGGACTATTTCTATACAAGATTGGCGTGTTACAAAAAGCTTAAGGGAACAGGTGTATTTGTGCTAGTTTGAAACCCAGTGTCTTCATAGGTTAGCAAGTCCCCAACACGAGCTTCTCCTGTCTCTAGATGTTAGTATTTAGGCTTATCACGATACGCAACTCTGGTAGGGAGTCTATTTGGAGCGTTCACAGCTGCAAACTGGCTCGGTTTCATAACAGCTTGATCGAAACTGCACTATTTTGTATTTTATGTTTTATTTCTGAAAGCCAACTACAAATAAGTTATTAGTTTGGAATGGTACTGGTACAATGGCTGTTTGTATCCCATTCAAATCTGACCTCATTGCTAAGGAAAGTATGGAAAGTATTTTTATAAGGCACTTTCTCAAACCACATCAGGCCACACTGTGCTGACTCCCGTCTCATTTACCACGAATCGGGCTCCAAATAAGGTACACTCATTGTCCCTGCAGGGAAATTTGTTTTCTGCATTTGACCCAATCTTCAGAGCCGCAGGGGCAGCTCATCAGGAGCAGTTGACGCCGCAGTGCTGCGCCCGGGGACCCAGCTCCGTGATCTTGTCACTAGCCTTGGTAGGAACTACTGGACTTTAGCTGGAGGATTGTTCCTATGGTGCACGTTTTTTGGTTGATGGGGGAAACCGGAGTGCTCAGAGTAAACCCACCCAAACACAGAGAGAACGTGCAAACTCCACACATAAAGTGACACGGGTGACACGGGGCTCGAATCCAGAATCTTCTTGCTGTGAAGCGTGTTAACCACTCAGCCATCGTGGTGTTGCCTGTCATCTGATTAAGATAAAGCTGCACAATGCTTGTCTCTATGAAGCTGTACATTTTTTGCCTAAAATTAGACATAGGCATTAGACCTATCTGTCCATTTACCATATTTTCCGGTGTGTATAAGTCACACTGGACCATAAGTCACATTTTTTGGGCAAATTTATTTTACAAAATCAGACAGACATTTTATCTTTAAAGGCAAGTTATAGTAATAACAATAAAAAAGAGAACAACAGGCTGAATATCAGTACAGCAGGCTAACATAACACATTTATATTTATTCAGCTACATGAAGCATAGACAACGAACTGAACACGTGTCTTGTATGTTAATGTAAGATATTAACCGTTAATCAGTTAACTAAAGCATAAAAAACAAACAAACTCTCGCTCTCACTCCAAATGACTAAATCCATTGAATTCTTCATCCTCGGTGTCGCTTCTGAACAACTCCGCCAACTCCAGGGGTAGATGAAGCGCCGCGCAGCGTAGTAGATACTGGTACGAGCCTAGAGCGCCCTCGCGTGGTTGTCAGTGTGACAATAACGAAGATCTGAAATTATATATTTTAATAATGTAAAATAAGTTGAACCCCCGGCCAAGCTATGAAAAAAAACTGCGACTTATAGTTCAGAAAGTGAGCAATAAAGTGCCATTATTGCTCAAAAAATCCTTTAAAAACATGCATTGTTACTGTGTGTAGATTTGCCACTCTACAGATTTGTAACTTGGCCTGATGTGTCAAATGCACGTCTCCATGGAGATAGATGTTTAATGCTGTATTGTGGAACCTTTCAGGCTACTGCACCTGTAAAGTAGCACAGTAGCATAGCAAATCATACGAGTACCTATTTCTATGTCACCTCGCTGTCTCTCAACGTTTACATGTAATTATTATTTTTACTGGGAATAATGCGGCTGAAAACATAACAATTGAGAAATACCAAACATGGCTTTATTTTTCCACACCTGGTAAATGTGTTAAGGGCAGCGCTGATGTCTGTGCTGTAGGTGGCTTGTTGTGAGAGATAGACAGAACCATCCAAACAAAGAAACAATGGCTCTTTGTGGTGCTCCCTTTGTAATCCCAGCCCCACATTACACTGGCACAGATACGGCTTTTACAGCGCTCTCCAAATCCCACTCAATGGTCACTCATTTCATCTTCACCGCTTGCTTCTCCAGATCAAAGTCACAAAATCCATGAAAAGCAGAAAAAATGATTAAAAAAAAATATTATTATAAAAGTATTTTCAAGGAAAGTTTATTTATGTAGCAGATTTCAAATGGCGGGTTGTATCAGAGAGACCCTATGACAGTTTCAGAGAGGGGCCCGTGTTGGGTTTGGACAATTTTATAGAATTAAGTGGGAACAAAACAAATGATTTTAGTTTATAGTATTTGTATTTGTGGTACTAGTAGTGCTAAGTACTAAGGTATCTCTAAAAGGGCCCATATTACACAATTTTCTGATCTCTGTTATAATGTTGTTTCCTCATCACAAACATATCTGGAGTTATGTTTTGTTTCATTCACACATGTTTAACACACAAACCCTGTCACACATGTTAACACACAAACCCTGCAGATTTAGGCAGAGTTACTCTCCCAAACTGAAAACACTCTGTTCCACCTTGTGATGTCATGCGGTAATACAGGAAGTGCTCCACTGTGTTTTTAAACTCCATTCACCTTCACTAGAATCATTTGGGTAATTTCAGATCTGGATTTGCCAATAAAATTAAACAAAACACAACTCCAGGTATGTTTTTGAGGAGGTAGCAGTATTATAACATGGTCAGTTTTGCGTAATATGGGACTTTTACGTTTAAAAAATTCCTCAGATTTTTTTTCGCATTTTAAACGCGTCCAGAAGAATTGACTAAAAGAAGAAATTAAATGACATCCAATAATCACATTTCAGAACATGTTTGTATAGATCTAAACTACAGGGTTAGCAATTTTTATGCAGAATAGGACAGGAGATTTGGGTGTTTATCGGGGAATAAATGGTACTTCAAAAATTGCAACCTTTGTTATTTTCAAATTGCAATTTTGATTCGATTTCGATTAACCTTCCAGCCCTAATTCCAAGCGTCCTCTAGTCGCTGCTGTACCTCCGGTTGGAAAACACCTAAAACGAAATCAGGTCATTTCTGGTCTGGACTGTCGCCGTGGTGCTTTTGGAAGTGGTGAGTGAGTCCTTTATAATTCCGACTTGTTTGTCCAGCTCCAGATGCGCTGTGGGAGGAGCCTTGTTTTAGCGCTGACCAGAAAGAGACCAACCCACAAGATCTGCTGATGTGCCAATGCTGATCCAGTCATGCTGTCATCACCGTGTGGCCGATTTAAGCTTCCAAACCACTTTCCCGAAATGAAAAACTATCTACGTCCAAGCTAAACACTTTATAACCTAGCTAACCTTTACTTTGAGTTAGTAGAAGTCTCAAAACATGACAGCGCAATATGGCTTTTTCTGGTTTCTCGTATCCAATGAGATGTTATTTCTTTGTCTGCAATGTTCCGCGGTATGGTATTAAACCAATCTATCTTACATTCATTCAATAACAAAGGTTTTTATTGCTCAAAAATACTTGAAAATAACCATTCTTAGTGTTAGCGGGCTGTCCTCTCCGCAGACCTGACCTGTAACGTGGCCTGGTTACGTCACCGTGTCTCCATGGCGTCCAAAAGGTGAAGGTTTTCCCTCTGTCTGAAAAGTTATAGTTCACCTTCAGTAGGAAATTTGAGTTTTTTCGGTTACATTTTATATACGATACATTTTTTTGGCTGAGCGTTTGTCCACTGATCTGAAGGTTAACGGTTCCAATCCCGCTCTCGACGTAAACATCATCGGTTGAGCGGTCAGATCCACCGACTCACAGGTTGGCGGTGCGATTCCAGCTCCCACGGATGAATGCTGTCCTTTTGTCCTCGGGCAAGACACTTAACCCAGTGTGAGTGGGTGAGTGGGTGAGTGGTTCCTGGATGCAAAGCGCCTTGAAGGTGGAAAAGCGCTAGATATTGAACGAACGGGATTAGAACTTTCAACCTTATCGTTCCTCAGCCGCTGTCACGTTGCAACGGACAATTAATAAAACCAAACAACAAACATATTTTTCAGAATTTTGCAGTAGCATCACAACTTTAATCATGCCTCATCAGTCAAAATCTCAAATTACCACCTCATTATTTTTGTTAAGTTTAAAATTTGTATCGTAAATCAGCAGTTTAAGCGTTCGGGGTCTTTGGGTCAGAGACTGGTGCCAGATAATGAGAGGTGATGTGTTGAGCAGACAGGGTTGATTCAGTGTGGCTATGCTCTAATGGGGAAGATTTGAAGTGTAATTTCATATGTGGATGGGTCACATGACCACAGGCACATACTTTTGTTGTTAATGTCTTCCACTGGGAATCGGAAATTAACAGTCACCGTGGTCTGACCTGGGAACTCTTTGTTTATTTGGCATTTATTTATGTAATTAGCTCGCTCTTTTGTGAGTTTATATATACAAGCGGAGTTAGGGCTGCCAAAAATACCCAAGGAAGAGTTCCATTATAAAAATATTAAGAAGCAGAAGTCCAAAGTAATGGTCCAAGAAATTACTCAAGGTATTTGGGAAAACTACTCAAATTAACGTGAAAGTAACTGGCTGTATGTAAAAACTGATTTATAATTTTGAAGTTAATGTATTTGAAAGGACAAAACATTAAAGGGCCCATGTTACGCTCTTTTCTGATCTATGTTCTAATGTTGTTTCCTCGTCACAAACAGACCTGGAGTTGTGTTTTGTTTCATTCACATGTTTAACACACAAACCCTTCATATTTAGGCTGAGTTACTCTCCCAAACTGAAAACACTCTGTTCCACCTTGTGATGTCATGTGGTAATACAGGAAGTGCTTCACTGTGTTTTTAACCTCCTCGCACCTTCACTAGAATCATTTGGATGATTTCAGCCCCGGAATTGCCAGTGTCTACTGAACTAAAGGTAAAAGGAGCTGTTAACTTGAAAACCACCGCTTCATGACATCACAAGGTGGAGCAGAGCATTTTGAGCTGTTTTTGAGGAGGTAACAACATTATAACATGGCTTAAACCTCACTAGAATTCGTTTTGTGCAATATAGGACCTTTAAATAATCCACACAATGTTGTATTTTCAAAGAATATATCTCCAAAATGAAAATAAAACTAAATCAGATCTGAAGAAGCACAAATGTTCAAATATTAATATCGTCAACATAAAGCTTTTGTCACTTGAAAACTTACTCACGGTTGGAACAGTAACTAAACTTTTACTCAAGTAAGAGTACTGTTACACTATAAAACATATTACTGAAGTAGGCGTAACAGTATTGTATCTGAAAATTGCTCCGAGAAGTTACCAAAAACATACTCGAGTAAACGTACTTGCAATATTTCGTCATACTTTCGCTCAACCGTAGTCACTTCGCGGTGCCCTGGTATCGTTTGTGACAGTCCCCGTAATTTGCTTACTCATCTCTGTATATTTGCGCACCGTGTCCCGCTGTTCCCCCCTAACTAACCCCCATCACGTCCCCCCCGTGTGATGGCTTTGATTCTCAGAGGCTCTATTAGCAGTGCGGACGGTAGCACTGTCCTCCATCTTGAATCCATTCTGTGAGGAAATGGCATAATTCCCTCATCTGGTTCCCATTACGTCCAGGCACAGTGCTATTCCTGTGATGCCTGTACTGTGTAATTAAGCTCTTTGTGTCTCCAAGCCACAAGTCCGCTCTCTCTCTCTCTTTCTCCTCGCTCTCCTCGTGTTCCTTCTTTTCATTCTCTCTCTTGCTCTTTCTTCTTGCTCTTTCACTCTCTGTCTCCACCTTTCTCTCCCTCCTTCCTTTCTTGTGCTTTCTCTCTCCTACGCCCTTTCTCTTTCTTTCTCTCTCCCTCTGTCTTTCTTTCCTCTCTCCTACTCACTCCCTTTCACTCTCTTTTTCTCCCCTTCTGTCTCTCGCTCTCTTCTTTTTCTCTCACTCAGTCTCCCCTTTCTCTCCCTCCTTCCTTTCTTGTGCTTTCTCTCTCCTACACCCTTTCTCTCTTTCTCTTTCTTTCTCTCTCCCTCTGTCTTTCTTTCCTCTCTCCTACTCACTCCCTTTCACTCTCTTTTTCTCCCCTTCTGTCTCTCGCTCTCTTCTTTTTCTTTCACTCAGTCTCCCCTTTCTTTCCCTTCTTCCTTTCTTGTGCTTTCTCTCTCCTACTGTATTACTATCTCTCCCTCTCTGCCTTTCTCTCCCTGTCCCCCCTTTGACTTTCTCTCCATACCTCCCTCCCTTTCTTGCTCTCTCTCTCTCTCCACTGCCCCTCTCATTCTCTGTGGTTCTCTCTCCATCTGTCCATTCTTCCTCTCTATCTCTCTCCCTAGCCCTCTTTCTTACCTCCTCTTTCTATTAATTTATTTCTCTCTCCCTGTCTCTCCCTCTCTGCATTCTCTCTTCCCTCCCTGTTTGCATTCTCTCTTTCTCCATATCCCCTTTCCTTTCTTCCTCTCTCTATTTATTACTCTTTCTCTCCCTGTTTCTCTTTCCTCTCTTCCCTTCAACTCTTATCTTCTCCCCTCTGACTCTCTCTTTCTCCATGTCTCCCTCCCTTTCTTTCTCTTTCTCTCTCCCCACTACCTGTCTCATTCTCATCATTCTCTCTGTCCATTCTTCCCCCCTCTTTCCATATCCCCCTTTCTTCCCCCCTCTCTCTATTTATTACTCCCTCTCTCTCCCTCCCTGTTTCTTTTTCCTCTCTTGCCTCCGACTCTCATCCTCTCATCTCTGACTCTCTCTTTCTCCATCCCTCCCTCCCTCCCTTTCTTTCTTTCTTTCTCTCTCCCCACTACCCATCTCATTCTCTCATCACTCTCTCTCTATCTATTTATTACTCTCTCTCTCTGTCCCTGTTTCTCTTTCCTCTCTTCCCTCCGACTCTATCTTTCTTCATGTCTAGCTCATTCTCTCCCTCCCTCCATCCCTCCGTCCTTCCCATCTTTGCACAGTTTAACTCTTAACGACTGGCTCCGTAGGACTACATTGCTCTCATGCCACTGGGGACACGCTTCAACATTACATAGTTGGTCTCGTGGAGTCAGGGTCTTCAGGATGGGAGGGGGCGAGGGAGGGGGTGGAGACTGGAGG
>KN477335.1:14277-26395 GCA_000787095.1 Periophthalmodon schlosseri
CCCAGTTTCTACGTACACTGGTGTATGAATGTGTGTGTGAACGGGTGAGTGGTTCCTTGATGTAAAGCGCTTTGAGTGACTTGAAGGTGAAAAAGCGCTATATAAAAACCACCACGCTCACTTAAACCTGCATTTTGAGTGATTCATGCATGTGTGCGTTGTCTTGAAGTCAAGGCTCTATTGCTCTGAAAATTCCAGCTTTTCCTG
The DNA here is from genome assembly GCA_000787095.1 of Periophthalmodon schlosseri. NCBI lineage: Eukaryota > Metazoa > Chordata > Actinopteri > Gobiiformes > Gobiidae > Periophthalmodon > Periophthalmodon schlosseri. The sequence goes on from KN477335.1 coordinate 14,485, forward strand.
GTGATTCATAGTGTTATAGCCATTTTAACACAAATAAACAAATCCACCGCTTCTACGGAGAACTGCAGACGACCCCGTTTACAGTAAGAATGCATGTTTTTCAAGGTATAATTTTTAGCAATAAAAATGCCCGCAGTATACCATTCTACGTAGATGTTTACAGCCATACTGTAGAACATTTTAGGCAAAGCTATAACACTTACATGGGGAGAAGCATGTGGCTGACCCCCCACTAGAAAAGTTACATAATCCATCTTTAATATTGTGGTTTAAATGGTGGTCAATGGTCACATTTTTATATGCCGCTTTTCCACCTTCAAGGCACTTTACAAGCGCTTTACATCAAGGAACCACTCACCCATTCACACACTCATTCATACTCATACACCAGTGTACACCGGGACACTGGGGGCAAGGTTGGGTTAAGTGTCTTGCCCAAGGACACAACGACAGCATTCATCTGTGAGAGCTGCAATCGCACCGCCAACTTGTGGGTCAGTGCGTCTACACTAAAACGAATCATTCTGAAGAACTGGAGAACTTCAGTCTTGGTTTCGAAAGGTCCCCATGACAACAAAGTCACTTACATCACTTCAAATCTTATCACTATTACCAGTTATAGCGCAGGGCTCTGTACAGTGTTTCCTGTGTATGTGTGGTATCAGAAGCAGCCGGCGCCTATGCCCATATATGGCTTTACCATCCCGAGCGTCACATCCATACCACCAACTCCGTCTCAAACGCATTCACCAGACTTTAGAGTGATGCCATCGGGTCGCCATCCAAACACACGGTTCCACTTTGGGATCTGAAGTGGTTTTGGGACCAGGACTAAGGGGGGTCGGGTCTGGTCTGGTCTGGTCTGGAGGTCTACAGAGGGAGCTATTTTAATGAGATTCCATGACGCTTGTTTGAAAGCTGGTATGCTTCTTATCATTCTTGGGCATTATATAGACTGATGTGGGACACAGCGCATTGGAAAGAATGGGCTCTGTGTTTTCGGTGTCTGGCTGCATTTTTAAATCCAACCAGCATTAAATTATATAACAGAAATATTACATAGTTGTTGTAACATACCTGTGTATGTTTTTTTGTCACATTTATTTGGTAGAGCGTTTGTCCACTGATCCGAAGGTTGGCGTTTCGAATCCCGCTTTCGACATAAACATCGTTGGGAGAGCGGGCCGATCCGCCGACCCACAGGTTGGCGGCGCGATTCCAGCTCCCACAGTTGAATGCTGTTGTTGTGTCCTCGGGGAAGACACTTAACCTCGCTCGCCCCCAGTGTCTGCGTACACTGGTGTATGAATGTGTGTCTGAATGGGTACACTGGTGTTGAATGTGTGTCTGAATGGGTGAGTGGTTCCTTGATGTTAAGCGCTTTGAGTGACTTGAAGGTGGAAAACCTCTATATAAAAATGTGACCATGATCATGAAAAGTGTTTATTTATGCATTTTTACACACATTTTTACCAGTTTTGCCTCAGATGCCCTCCCTGGTCCTCAAATAACACACTTGCTTGTGTGATTGGAAAAAGCAATTAGCTATTCTCATTACGCAGTGTTTAAATCAATAGCGTTTTGTTCTGACTGTGGAGAAAGAAAAGTACGACGTAACATCCCACAGCAACGTAATATATTTGAGAATATATCTGAATGTTTGTTGGTGGTCTGCGTGCAACCTTGTCAAAATGTACAGATACACAATAAAACATGTTATCAAATGTGAAACGTGAAATGAAAAACTCCAAGTACACCACCGTTCGAATGCGCCGTGCCCTTTTGTAACCATGACTAAGAATTGAGTTCTTGTTTACCGTTAGCTAGCGGCGCGTATTCAGCGTTAGCACAATCGCTCCGGGCTGTACATCGACTCCGGGTCAGAGCGTGTAGCTTGTCATTACGGCGACATAGACACATAGACTAATATACTGACAACTACATATAAAGCAGTGAAGTCGTTTATACAGAGAAGTGAATGGGAATGCGCTAATGTAGGTTACAGACAGGGGGCAGAACATTGGATTATGTTGAAATAGAGATAAAAGTGTCCAGGTTTACAAGGATGTGGCCTTAACTGGATAGTACATGTTTATTATTTGAAAACTCGTAAGTTGTAGTTGGTTAGCAAGCTGTCTCATACGTCTGTACATTTACAAAAGATCACACATTAATACATTGGTAGTAGTAGTAGTAGTAGTAGTAGTAGTAGTAGTAGTAGTAGTAGTAGTAGTAGTAGTAGTAGTTAGACTTCCTTGTTTCAATATAGTTCAAAATAGTAAAAAAAAAAAAAAATACATATGCTAAATAGTCACATTTTTATACAGCACTTTTCCACCTTCAAGTCACTCAAAGCGCTTTACATCAAGGAACCACTCACCCATTCACACGCACATTTCATACACAATGTACGCAGTGTCTTGCCCAAGGACACAACGGCAGCATTCATCTGTTCGCGCCGCCAACCTGTGTGTCAGTGGATCTGGCCACTCGACCGATGATGTTTACGCCGAGAACGGGATTCGAACCGTCAACCTTCAGTGTCGGACGAACACTACTGTCGCCCCGTATGAAGCACGTAAAATGAATACAGTGACACGGAGCACAGTTTTACGTCTGTGGCAGAGCAGTTTGTGGGAAAGTTGAGAAAGTACAAAAATACAGGAAGTAGTGGTGAGTTTTCTACAGGTCATCAACACCAAAAATGACATACAAAATGCAGGGACAATTAGCAGGAACAAGCTGGTAGTAGTAGTAAGTAGTAAGTAGTAAATAGTAAGTAGTATCTAGTAGTAGTAATAAGTATACAGGGCCAATTAGCAGGTACAAGCAGTAGGTAGTAGTACTAAGTAGTAAGTAGTAAATACTAAGTAGTAGTAGTAAATAGTAAGTAGCAGCAGTAAGTAGGATGCAGGGACAATTAGCAGGTACAAGCAGAAGGTAGCAGTAGTAAGCAGGAAGTAGGAAGTAGTAGTAGTAGTAAGTAGTAAGTAGCAGCAGTAAGTAGTATGCAGGGACAATTAGCAGGTGCAAGCAGTAGTAGTTGTAAGTAATAAGTAGTAAGTAGTAGCAGTAAGTAGTAGTAGTAAGTACTAGTAGTAGTAAATAGTAGTGGTAAGTAGTAGCAGTAAGTAGGAAGTAGTTAGTAATAAGTAGTAAGTAATAGTAGTAAATCGTAGTAAGTAGTGGTCGTAGTAGTAATTGTGTAGTTTTAGCAGTTTTATCAGCAGTCTTCATTAACCATCACCACTGAGAGTAAAGTTTTAACATTTATATAATCAATTTTTGTGTCAGAGGTAAGATTTTTTTTTTTTTTGCCAAACCTAAACACGTATATAAAGTTTCTTTTAAAAGATGTTAAAATATGGATATGTACATTAGCCTGTGTACAGCTCCCTATATCCACTTCTACTGCCACTAGTGATGAAGACTTTTACCAATCAGTTCCACTCGCGACCCAGAACTGGAGCCTCCATAGTTTATAGAATGAAAATTTAATGACATCAAATATTAAATGAAGTCTGTGTGTGCACAGCAAGTACGCAGGGCATGAAAATTGAAAAATCCAAATATTCCCTTTCATGTGGAAAGGCGCTGGTTAAGTAGAGGATTGTAAAATGTAATTAGGTCTATAATGTATGAAAAAAGTACTACCACTGGAGCAAAGAGTTAATTGACATTGTGGGCACTCACACTGTTCACTGGATGAAGTCTTGTTAGTTTTAAGTGTAGGACTGTAATCGTCGCCCGTGTTGCTCCATGAAATTATTTTTGCTCGAGTCATAAAGCATAAATGGTCACATGGTCCCGTTTTCATATAGCGCTTTTCCACCTTCAAGTCACTCAAAGCGCTTTACATCAAGGAACCGCTCACCCGTTCACACACACGTTCACACACCGGTGTACGCAGACCAAGGCCACAACGGCAGCATTCATCTGTGGGAGCTGGAATCGCACCGCCAACCTGTGGGTCAGTGGATCTCACCGCTCTCCCGATGATGTTTACGTCAAGAGCAGGATTCAAACCGCCAACCTTCGGATCAGTGGACAAACGCTCTGAGCTACTGTCGCCCAAATAAGCTGTTGTATATATTGTCTACAGGATAATACTGAAATAGTTGTTTTTTAAGATACAAACGTAGATTACTGAGAATACAGTATTGGCTAAAGTTAAACTTTGTAGCTTTTCTGGTGGTTGTGCTACCTGATTGTCTCTAGAGATCGACGGATATGGGTTTTTTCCATGGCCGATGTCGATACCGGTTGTTTAGGATCCAGAGAAACCACTCGCCGATAACCAATGTTTTTGGGCCAATACGTAGACAGATTTTGGTAATTTGACCCACATGATCTAATTTGAAGTTAGTACAAACCCATCCATGACCTGGTTTTACTACAAACTGGATAACTGAACAAACTGGATCACATTTTTACAGCGCCCTCTTTGGACTAAAGTGTTTAAATAAAGCTTTATGCATAAACTTTTTATGCACATGGAGGCAGCTGGTTGGCCAAACGACCTAAACTATCGGCCTCTACTGATTTAAGATTTAAGGCCGATACCTGATACGCTACAAAGTGTAAATATCGCTCTGATATATCGGCCAACCGATATAATGGTCTAGAATGCTTCACAGTATGACATTAAAATTGTCTATCACCACAGGACCAAGTTACGGGTCAGATCTGTGGTGAGGGAACCCTGGTCACAGTAAGAATGTTTTTCAAAGTATTTTTAGCAATAATAATGAAATATAATGAAAAGTAGATACATTTAATGCCATACAGTGTAACATTCCAAGCATTCCTCTCCAGAAAAGCTACTCTGTTCACCTTTAAAACTGAGAAAAAATCAAAAAATAAATAAAATAATTACGTTTTTATTAACACGTCACTGGTTCTATCTCTCAATGGAACAGAGTTTGGGGTTTTTTTCCCCTTTTATCTCCAGGATAAAAATGCACCAACGATTTATTTTTGGTGGTAGAAAAACAATACATTGCCCCAATCATTTTTCACTCCCCTCTTAAACTTTTAAACAATACTGTTCCCTTGTCCTGACAGTGACACAATGACATCACCATTAGCTGCCTTTGACTATCAATTCCACAATCCATTTTTATGTCCCGGTTCACCCCAGGGCCATAACATAGTCATTACCCATGGTGCATTGGGGATGGATGAGCGGTGGGCGGAGTGTGTCCCTGGCTCGCGTTTCTGAAGCCACTGTTACCAAATGGCACATCTGAGTTGGAGAATCAATACATGTCTGGGAATATAGAGCATTTGTACACTGTCCAAGCTCTGATCTGCTGTTTCTGTTTCTTCGTTTGAGAATTCCACAGCAAAAAGAGAATGTGTTTATGTCGAATATGTGATTAAAAAGGTGTATTTCAGATTAAGCGTGGCGCCATTTTGTTTCTATGACACAACTTATGACTTATTCACTAAAACATATAAGATTTACCAAAAATCTTGCCATTTTTCTAGTTTCATAATGTGGCAAAGTTTATAATTTTACTTTCTGGCAGAAGATACATACACGAGGTAATTCCATAACCAAGACGTCTGATTTGTCTGTTATTAATGTTCATATTTTGATTTACGGACACAATAGCTAAATAAAAACACCAGGATCATGTAGAGCGGGTTAATACGAACATTTTAAGACCAAAATGACGAGTCTGACAGCAGCAGTTACAGAGAGAGGGATGACGGTTTTTCAATAGAAAGTGAATTGGAGCCAGAGTTGATGTAGCCGGAAGTGCGCCCATGCTCACTTCCTATTTGGAACGCAGCGGCTAACAGGTTAGCTATGTCCATTTATATATACAGTCTATGTTTAATAGACTGTAATAGTTATAATTAGACTAATAAAAGTAAAGTTTTAGGTGGAATTTCAATGTAGAAGTAATCTCTTTTAGTATTCCAGTATTTTTGTACTTTTCTTCACAAACTGCCACTTAATTGTTGCAAAACCATGATAACTATTTACCACAGGTACTATCTCCACTGAAATGTTACTGCTTTACCTCAGATGTTCCACATTATGGCATTAGACTTATCTATATTTCATTTATTCAACAAAATGTGTTTTAATAGTCAACAGTTAGCTTGAAAAACATGCATTCTTACTGTAACCGGGGTCGCCTCTCCACAGATGTGACCTGTAACACGGCCTGGTTGCACCTGGTGTTTCTCTGCTCCAAACCACATTCTTTTATTGACAGAGGATTGGCTGTAGACCTCTTTATTAAAAAAAAAAAAAACCTAAGTAGATCATTGAGGCTAATATTTGAATTCAATTGAATGTTCTAACACAATAGATAGACAAAGGACTTCTTTACAACTGAAAAATGAATGTCTGACCAAAGAATCTGCCATTAATCTCAGATAAAAATGCACTGTTTATGTTTTAAGTAACAGCTACCTGGACTACGCTTCTGTGTTTGATAAATGTGACATATTTGGTCTAAACTTTCAAAAAAAAAATCAGGTAAATGATGATTTGAAAGTGCAGCAGGCGCCTTTTGCAGCTCCGAGATGCCATCATGCCTTTTATGTTCGGCGTGACATTTGAAAATATGACAGGTGTTTCTGAGAATTTTCAGGCAAATTACTGCCTCTGTCAGTCCCTTTTCGCTTCGAGATTTTGTTCAAAACTGTCGGGATATTGTTATTCTGTTTGCCGGTAACCTCGACGTGCACTCTTGTTTTTGTTGTCAGCAGAAGTCTTTTTTTTCTATGTTGCATGTCTTGGCAGAAAAAGTGTAATAGTGCCTGAGATATTCACCTTTGTGTAAGTGTTTATGTTTAAGAAGAAACTTGTTGCAGAGTTGAAAGATTGGAATTCAGAAATGTTCCCAAAGGTAGAGTTGGTTTGATTGCACGGTTCTTTCCTACACCTGCATTGCGTAAACTTGTGTAGGATTATCTGCGGGTGATGACGTGCGTAGCAGTGTTGTTATGATACTAAAATTTCAAACTCGATTTTGATACGAAGGAACAGACTCGATACTCAATACCGATTCCGATACCACAATGAAAAACGCTTTCTTTAGACAATAGAATGTGATTTTTCTTTCTTGTGTCTTATTTAATGGACATAGCTAACGTGTTAGCCGCTGCGTTCCAAATAGGAAGTGAGCATGAGCGCGCTTTCGGCTCCATCGACTCTGACTCCAATTCACTTTCTATTGAAAAACTGTGGCCCCTCTCTCTGTAACTGCCGCTGTCAGACTCGTCATTTTGGTCTTAAATGTTCGTATTAACCCGCTCTACGTGATCCTGGTGTTTTTATTTCGCTTTTGTGTTCATAAATCAAGATATGAACATTAATAACAGACAACAAATGCCAGATGTGAACCCCCATCCCTCACCTGGCCTTTGTTTAGTCTCACCTGTCCTCTCTGGTCTTCTTCTGTCAGACCAAAGCTGGCACACTATCAGACGGCAGTAATGTCGATAGCATCTAGTGGTGAAGTGTGAGAATACAACAGGGGTGGGTCGGCCAGTCTAATTACAGATAGTAGCTTTAAACCAAGACTTTTTATAACCATTCTTATGTGTGTGTTGCCACCAGCCAAACCCTGTTCCCTTTACAACCAACAAGTTCACCAAATAAGTCCACCAAAACTGTTTGAGACTAGGCTGACCATTAAAATTTCCATAATTTGGGACGGACAGGGTTAAACGCTTCTCAGGGAGCGTGTTAGCTGATCACTGATGGGAGACGGGGCTGTGAGGGGAGGCTGGGTCATTAGTCTCTTCTGGCTCCCTCTCAGCTCTCGTCTCCACAAAAGTTTGAAGTGGTCTCTCTGTCCATCACTGACCAGAGCTTGCAGAGAAGTAGCCCAGTTGACGGACGGGGGCGGGGCTTCGTGGAGTTGTATTCCCCGCAGTAGAGCGTAGAGCGTCTTTTGAGCTGTGATGCTGCATTCGAATAAGTGGGGGAAGGAGGAGGGTCCGGTTGTCACGGTGATAACAGGGGCATTTGGTGCACTGCCCAATCGGTGGTGATCATGGACTCGTAATATTTTCGAGACAACTTGGACAGGATTTGGGATTTGCGAAGAGGGATTCAGTCTAAATGTGTGCTGCCTTCGGTAACCACTGCAATTTCAAGTAGTTGGTGACGTCACGCAAGACTGCCCTGATTGCAGTCGGGTGCTGCAGGGGCGGAGTTTTAAGCGTGGACACCTGTTAAACCAATCCAGTCCTTCCAGTCCTCCAGGCTCTGCCCAGTTTAGCAGCTCTGTTTGAAATTTGGTTGTGGGCGGAGTTTATGTGTTTAGCCCCACTTTAAGCGTACGTCCTGCCTCTTTACTTTTCCTCCTTTCGTGAGTTCAGCTGCAGCGGCTTGTGCTGGTCTTTTGTCCCTCTCCCGCTTGCCGTAGCCCTGCCTGTCAGACAGCGGACCGCGCCACCTGGGAATACCTTCTATACGTGGATTTGTGCTTCCCGAGGGACTTCTTATTTCATTGCTTCCTCCGTGCAGCCTTCACATTCAGACTCCAGGTTTATTCCCTCTCCCGCGGGCTGAGTAAATCTAGCATTTGCTCCATAGAACAGCCTAATCGCCCCTGCTGGTATAAGTGGTTCACATTCAGGGAGCTGTTCTGGCTTCGGACAGGTTTGCAGTGTCATGGAAAGACGGTGTCACAGTTGTCATAGTCTGAGGTCAGTGATCTTTTGACCCTATTTCTGTCACGCTTTGCACTGCTCTGACCCCCGATGGGACATGAGAAAATGGATGTCTTAGTCACAGAAGAACAGCGTTTCTGACTTGTTGGAGCCCTGTCTGAAGCCAGAATAGCTTCTAATTTATTCAACTCTGTTCCGAACAAACTCCCCGATCCACTCGTGAAACCAAATTGCATAGTTACAAAAAGATCCTTGGCCTTTGCTCAGTGGGCTTTTTCTTTTCAGACCATCGCACAGTGGAATCAGCTCCAGACAGTCTAAAGTTGTATGTAGATCTTATTAATTTTACTAGAAATTTGAAAAAGCACATTTCAGATAAGCAAGTGTGTTGACATCATTCTAGTTCGTTTGTAAAAACTGTAAGAACTTCCACATAACGATTTTTAATATTTGTATGGACTGTAGGAAACGTACTGTATTGGAAATGGTGACAATGTTAATGATGAGCCAAGTTAGTCGTATAATGTAACTGTATTTTTAATGTGTGTTCACCTGCCCAGATCCATGTAAAAAATGCCGTCTATTGATCATTTTAAAACTCTATGAAAGACTCACCTGTATCTGGCTGTTAACTAATGCTACTTATTTTACTACTGTCTTGTTGTTGCAAATGTCTGGTTGTTCTTTTTATATATTTGTACTGTATCATGTTGTGTTTTTCTGTTTGTGAAGCACTTTGTTGTTTTTAATTGAGCTATAAAAATAAAGTGGCTTGGCTTGGCTTGCCCAGGGACTGCAGATGGAAAGTAGCAGTAGCTAAATCTGGTACAAATCATCTTTTCTTTTGTAACATTAATGAATTTCTACATGGTCCCTGGCAAGTAAAGAATAAACAAAGAAAAAGAAAAAAGTCTGTTGCATTGGTGATGGGCAGTGCTAGTTACTTTTGTTTTGATCCAGTACCAAGTAATACTATGGTATGTTTTGTCTTCAAATGAATTCAAACTCCTTATAATGAATTTTACCGTGGCATAGAAAGGCTTTCATTCCTCCACTCCAGTTTGAACTGAGCTGAAACTTTGATATAGACGATTTCAAAAATACATCACAATGTTATAAAAAAACAAAACAAAAACAAAACAAAACAAAAAAAACAATCTTTTAAGCAGACCTATTCTGCAAAATCAAGTTCTTCTCTCAAACTGAAAACACTCTGTTCCACCTTGTGATGTCATGTGGTAATACAGGAAGTGCTCCTCTGTGTTTTTAAACTCCATACACCGTCACTAGAATCATTTGGATGATTTCAGCCCTGGAATTGACCGTCTCTACTGAACTAAAGGTCAAAGGTAGCTGTTAACTTAAAAACTACCGCTTGATGACATCACAAGGTGGAACAGAGCATTTTGAGCTCAGATTAACAATAAAGTGTTACTCAAACAAGGTGGAAAGAGCATTTTGAGCTCAGATTAACAATAAAGTGTTACTCAAACATGTGTGAATGAAACAAAACACAACTCCAGGTATGTTTTTGAGGAGGTAACAACATTATAACATGGCTTAAACTTCACGAGAATCCATTTTGCGTAATATAGCACCTTTAAATAAACTTGTGAACTGAGAATTATTCATCTTGATTAACATTCAGGCCAAATTAAACTCGTAAATACAACAATGATATACTTCAAAATCTACAGCCCTAAGCTTAGTCCTAGCATAAGTTAACTTTTACTCATCAAGGCGTGCAGTGACCCCTCCTGTCCTGTAGAGGCAGGTCTGTTTCCGCTAATTAGTCCCCCATCTGCTCGCACCTCTCGGAGTGGTGCGCGGTAATGGACTCTATTGGAAGTGGGCTCTTCTGTTGTACCTGAATGCCGATGTTAATTATGCTTTAATGGACTGCATTCCCGTGGCTTCCTCTCTGACAGCAACCTTCACAGCATTAATTGAACGTCCCCTCCCCTCACCAGAGAGAACGCCTCAGATAACCTCCCCTAGTGGTTTTACTGGTCAATTACACCCGCGTTTGTTGCGTGTCAGCGGTCAAACCATATGTTTAATGTAACGAAATGCACAAGCAGCAAAAATGAAGATAATGGAAGGCGATGTATTACTGTTTATGGCATTTTAATTAAGTCCGCGTGAGGAAACAGAAGGTGAATTTTGTTACTACCAATATTATCACTTCTTAAAATCGACTTTTCAGAGATTTAACCATGTTGTAGTTGTTCCCCTTCTCTTTTACCATCTCGGAGTTGTATTTAGAGTGATTCGTGCACGTCTGAGCAATCTTTAATCGCTTATTTTCAAGACGCCATTTTGCTGATCAACTCCTGTTTTCACTGCCACGACATACGCCCACTGCTTTGTACTGACTTCGTTCTCCAATTTGACTTTCTTAATCGGTGATACACATAGAACCCAGCAGCGCCGCGTAGTCATTTTGGTACAAATGTAAAATTTGTTGTGATGACGTTTACGGCGACGTTGTTTTAGATGAATATTGCTATTTAAAATGTGCAAATTATAACATAGTGATCCACGGGTGTCATAGATAGTTCTGCTTTAAAGGTGTACTACGTAACTTTTATAGTAGAGGCTCCATCAACTGCACGTCTCCTTATTCTAGCGTTAAACAAGCAGCTTACGCCACCAAACCATGTTACAAGTCAGCTCTGCGGAGAGGAGAGTCCACTCACCTGAAGCAACTATAACATCTATAATTGAATAAATGCAGGGTAGATGGAAGGTTGGATGGATTGATGGATTAATGCCATTCTGTGGAACATTCCAGACAAAGAACTAACATCTCCATGGAGACAAGCAGGTGGCGCACCTCCACCAGAAAGGTTACACAGTGCACCTTTAGCTACTAATCCTTGTTCCCTCCACCAAAGCTGTTACTACGCTATTCTCCCAAAATTGAAAATAACAAGTAAAATCCCCCAAATTCTAAAAGAAAGAACTTGTATTAGTTAGCTTGATATGTAGTAAAAATGATTTGGTACAACATTTTAATGTCACAAAAAAAGAAAAAAAAAAAACTGAAATACCCAAACTAAATTACCTTATTCATTTCCTATGTACCTGTGTGTTATTCTTGTCCATTAGCCGATGATGCGTTCTTCCAATAGATAGCAGCAGATCAATATAAATGCACCCTTATTAGCGTAGCCTTCACTCCCCATACAGTAACACACTCGTCCTGATTGGCATTCTGACATTGAGTACCAGTCGATTTCAATTCACCCTCCTCTCCCCTCTTTCC
>KN477335.1:26461-44416 GCA_000787095.1 Periophthalmodon schlosseri
TTTCCCTCCCCCTCTCCCGCTCTCCTCCCTCTCCTCCCATCCCCATTGTCCCCACTTATACGGCAAAGTTTGATCTGCCTCCGGTTCCTCCTATTGAATGAGACCAATTGTCCTTCAAAGAGAGGGGAGAGATAGAGAAATTGGACCGATGCAGGGCTAAATGCTAGTACAAAGAAACCAGACAACCAGAATGAATGTGGGTCACTTCAAGACATTTTAGGGCGAAATCAAATGAGAAATGATGTGAAATATTTCAATATGTTCAGCCTTGTGTGCTGTGATGGCTTTTGTGCTGTGGCCTCCATGACAGAGCCTTTTGTCCGTAACTGTCCAATGAGTTCTGTTGAAGGTTAGAAAGACAAGACATAATCCAAAAAAACTACTATGTGTAAATACAATCGTGATATTTTGTTTCAGTAAACTTGTTAATACGCTAGCTAGCTCACTGTGTCTCAAAGCTAACCGTCAAAACATAAATTAAACATTAAAATTCAAATTCATTAAAATACAGACTACCCAATTTATTTTATTTTTTTTATGTAAAGTACTTCAGTTTGTGCTGTCGTTTTAATATTTATTATGCCTCAAAATTAGCGTCAGCTTTAGCATTGAGACACAAACATCTCTCCCCGGTGTCCTCGGGTGAAGTATTAATTTTATTTGTGTAGTTTTTAACATGTTGTCATTGACATCCACCCGCAGCTCCCTGTCCACTGCCTGATCTTTAAATATTTATTAATTTTAGCGTGACTTTGCAAAAACCTCATAGAGATACAACTGAACAGGAAGTAGCGACGCTAACAGCGAGGTTGCTGTGCGTTACTGTGTACAAAGCATATTTTCAATGAATAATATAAATTCCTCATGAAGAGATAAATATATAAATCTATACATAAATAAGTCTTCAGATTTGCATAACTTTTTTACTGGTCAGGTACTTGTGTAAATACAACTTTACTATAATATTTAGTTTACTTACAATGGTCAAGTATCAGTAAATTCCCCCTTAAAATGTTAAAGTATTTACAAAATAAATAAAAAGCTCCCAGATTTGGATAATTTTAAAGGACAAATTTTTGATTATTATTATGTTGACATATTGACATATTGGGTTCAGCTTCTCCACTGGTCTGAAGGCTGGCGGTTCGAATCCTGTTCTCGACAGCTCCCACAGATGAATGTTATTGCTGTGTCCTTGGACAAGACAGTTAACCCTCCTCGCTCCCAGTGTCTGCGTACAATGGTGTATGAATGTGTGTGTGAACGGGTGAGTGGTTCCTTGATGTACAGGGCTTTGAGTGACTTGTAGGAAGAAAAGCGCTGTATAAAAATGTGAACATTTACCATTCAAGATCAGGGAGCCAATTTCCAAGGGTTAAGTATCAATTAATTATACCATAAATCAAAATATATCAAAAGAGATGTGGTTATGAAAATGCTAATGGTCTCTTTCTACTTAACAACAAATGAGAATACATAATTACATCAGAGGTACGACCTGTATGTTTTTCATGGCTTCGGACAGGATGGTAAAAACATTGGCAGAAACATGGATCGAGGCTTAGCAGAGGTCAAGATGGAGACTGAAGAGATGCACGGCTGCACTAAGAGAGGGCAGTTGTTTTGAGGAAAGATGATTCAGAGGACTGACGCGGATGATTCACAGCCCTTAGACTAGATTGGCTCGTTATCAGTTCACACAAAACCACACAATTCACAGGTTGGCTGGATTCCAACAAGTAAAAAAAAATGACGTTACCACCTGCATGTAGTAGGTGTAGGAGAGATAATGAAGAGTGGAAAAAAATACATAAAAGCCAGTGTTGAGGAATGGAAACAGGACTTGCAAAGACTGATAAGGAAGAGTAGATGCAGACAAGCCCTCCCTTTGCTACTTTTAAGCCGTGTGCAAAGACCAGCCAACCGTGTCCAGATTTGCAATAAAGAAAGCACGCGAGAGTCTACAAGTTATATTGGGGTCAGAATGTGTAGGAATGTGGTTGACCAACAATAACATTCTAAATGTGTTGTTGAACTCATGAAAATCAGTTGGATTGAGGTTCTTGCTTGTGTTTTGCATACAAAAACGTATGGCCTGAAGATTATTCACTGACATGGAAAAGCTATGTCGAAATGCATGTAGTCCAATTTCTAGACTCCAAAACTTATAAAATATTCAGTTTCGTCTTGTTTACTTGATTCTTAGCTCTTGCTTTCGGTAGCAGCAGGAGCTAACTGCTATTAAACAACTTACTTGAACCATAATTGCCCTGAAAGTTTTGCACTGCTGTTCTGTCAGTACTGTATATTTTGTGTACGTTCTTTCAAAGTCAATTTGCCATTTTTAATTTACCTAATGTTAATACGTGCCCTTATTTTTATTTTCTCGTAGCTTGTTTATGTTGCAAACCTGCCGAAGCAAGTTCATAGTTTATTTCGATAGATTCTTTTCTCAGACCGGTTTAGTTTATTTTCATACCTCGTTTTCGTACTTCGACTGCTCACTAGCGCTTTTCCTCAGATGGTCAAATGATGTTACTGTGACGTGTCCGGTCAGCTGATTTAAACAGGTTTTGGCGCCATCTGCATTTAAACCGGGACGAGGGGGCCTTTTTACTCTCACACACCTGGGTTACTGTCCTGAAGAAGTCGGACTGCAGATGGCGCTGTCGTCCTGCCTCCACCGGTGGGAAGACAGCGCCAAAACCTTTTTAAATCAGCTGACCGGAAACGTCAGAGCAAAATCATGTGACCACTCTGAGGAAGAGCGCTAGTGAGCAGTTCAAACTGTCAGGTATGAAAACAAACTAAACCATGGTCTGAGAAAAATAATCTATTAAAATAAATGAATGGGAGAGATGAACCTCACTGGACTAAGTTCCAACTGATTCTGAGTATTCACAAACATGTATATAAAAATACTTGAATTATTGAATCTCAAATTTGTGAAGAAGCGTAATTGTTCCAGTAGATGATCAATGCAACAGAAATGAGCTCATGTCGTAGTCAGCTCGTTAACAGGTTTAGGCTTCCGTGGAGTGGGCATTGTGGAAGTTTTTTGAGACTTGGGAATTTTGTATTTATACTCAGACAAAGCCTATTTTTTATGCTTGTTTTTTTTTTTTTTTTTTTTTATATTTCTCTTGTTCCTGTTTCCCCACACCGAAGCAGATTCCTAGTTTGTGAGTTTTGTTCACTGACAATGGCAGTAAAACGTATTTCTGATTGTGGAAATAGTAGAACAATTGTTAAAGCTATTACTTTTTATACAGACACAAAAGTGAAGTGGGCTGACCACCCTTGGACAGACAATCTGACTCACACAGCTCTTTCTCCCAAGTTTGTCATAAAATGTGTTCTAATCATAGGCTGTATAAAGAAGTGGACTCAGTGGTTCGGCTCAAATGAAGCTCATCAAGGCTAGAAGTTATTGGGGCGAATTTGGAGCCGAGTTCCACATTTGAAATTCGGATCGTGAGTATCATAGCAACCAAAGAGCCAATCCGGAGAGAGGTTGTTGAAGGTAACACCCCTTAGCAACGCTGTCAGTAAAACGTGTTGCTAACGCTAGGGGGAGCAACCTCGGGGAAAAAAGGCACCTGATTTGTCTATTATTAATGTTCATATCTCGATTTCTGATTTTACAATACAAACTAGATGGACAAACAAAATCGCATTTATAAGAAAAAGTTGAGTGCTTCAGTCTTAAGCAACTTCTTTAGCTGCTTTAGCCTGGCACTTTGAAGGACACCCCAGTGATGTATGAAGGGGACTGTCCAACTTGGAAAAAGCCAATTTCAAACCATTTCCTTCAATGACCAGCTCCAAAAGACAAATGCGGTTCAGAGCAGGACAGAATTTGAGAAGCCAGGTGAACTTTTCAGGGGTCGATCTGAGGAGATGGGTATTATCAGGCTAATCAGTGACACCTCCTGACTCTGGGATGGAGCGAGATAATGGACAGATGGAGAGCAAAAGGGGGCAGTGGAACAGAATGAGAAAGTGCTGTTGACTTTGAGATTTGTCTTGATATTATCTGGTACAAGAGGAAAGAGACAGTTACAATTGCCGCAGTGAAGCTTTAGTGATACTTAAAATGTCTATCAAGAAATGTTCCCCGGGTTTATACTTCTATCTATGCAAGCCAAAGAATAGTCATGAGTCGTTACTGGATAATAAATCCACTAGCACTTTCATTCAGTAAGCTTAAAGCTGTACTATGGAACTTTTTTTTTGCTGGTGGAGGGTGCGTCTTGTCTTCTCATAGAGATGTTATTGCTTTGCCTGGAATGTTCCACTGTATGGCATTAAACCAGTCTATCTTTCTATCCATCTATCATTCATTCACTTACTGGCAGGTCCGTCGACAGAAATTTGGGGGCCCGGCACAAGAAGCCTCACATGGGCCCCCCTCTAATATAAATGAATAGGAAGAGGGTCCAATTCTGGGCTCCTAAGACCCTGGGACCCGGGACAACAGACCCCTTTCTCCCCCATCGACCACCCTGCTTATAGGTGTCTAATTGCTAAAAACAACCTACCGTATTTTCCGGACTATAAGCCGCACTTTTTTCCATAGTTTGGCCGAGGGTGCGACTTATACTCAGATGTGAATTATATGTGAAATATATGTTTTTTTCTTCATTATTATGCCTTTTTTATCTGCATTTTTTGTGACTTATACTCCGGTGCGACTTATACTCCGGAAAATACGGTACTACATTCTTACTGTGAGGGGCTTAGATCTCCACATATCTGACTTGTAACTTAGCCTGGCGTCACTTGTTTAAAGACAGATACGTTTAACGCCTTACTGTGGAACATTGCAAGGAAAAGCAATAAAATGTCCATGTAGACAAGCAGGTGACAGACCCTCCAACATGAAAGTTACGTAATACTTCTTTAAGCCCCAAAGCCATTGATTCAACTTGGTATAATTTGTCAATGCTAATCCATTGATATTTCCCTATATTTTTCAAAGGTGTATATTGTGTTACCTAAATACAATTGTTATTAATAGCCCCTCTCACGTAGACAATATAAAGAATTGGACTAAGTGTGACGTCACCCATAGCATCCGGCTCCAGTCAAATGAAGCTCATCGAGGCTGGCAATTTTCATATTTGGAATTCCTATCGCGAGTAACATAGCAACCAAAGAACCAATCCAGAGGGCGGCTGTTGAAGGTAATGCCCCTTACCGCCGGCCCCGCTGGTTTAGCAGGGAGCGGGCGCTTAGCAATGTGATCAATCAAAGCTGTTGCTACCTCTAGTGGCAGGAAAGAACACGCCTGATTGGTCTGTTATTAATGTTCACATCTTGATTTGCAGACACAATAGCGAAATAAAAATACCGGGATCATGTAGAGTGGGTTAATACGAACGTTTTAAGACCAAAATGACGAGCCGACAGCAGCTCACTTCCTATTTGGAACGTGGCAGCTAGCAAATTAGCTATGTCCATTTATATATACAGCCTACACCATCTCATAGCATTTTTGTTTTATTATCCCCATTTTATCTAAATTCTACAGCTCCGATCTGGGGTAAAAAGTGCAAAGTCTGTTTTCGAGTTCATCCCTCTATCATCACAGCTGGGGACTATAATTAACAAATACTATATGCGCTAATTTGAGTTACTTCCTCGTACCACTGTTCTCCGTCAGCTTGTACAATGCACTGGACTCACACAGAGATGAAACGGCCCCTTGAATCCACGGCTCTGCTGTTTGTCTGCCTTTGTTGTAGATATAGGAAGAAGAGCCACTTTGAAATGATTCTCGCAGCGATTCAATAGATAATGTTCATATGTTTGTACTGCTCGTCTACTGAAGGCTTGTGTTTTGTTGTGCATGTTCTTATCTGTTTTTTCTCTCTATTTTTTTCCATGTGTCCGGATCTCTCCATCGGATTCGCCAACAGGTAAAGCGAATCTGTGTTTATTTCTTCTGAAGCTGGATTGAACGAGTAGAAGTCAAAGCAATGTTGAGTTTTGATGTTGTTCATAGCTGAGAAATTGTTTTGGGTTTTTTTTTAGATCTTTTGCCATAGTTGTCCTCAATCCTTTCCTGTATAACAAATTAATCAAGTTAGAGATGCGCTATTTAACTTTTCTGGTGGGGTGGTTTCCATGGACTATTCCTTTGTAGGCCGTTAAAAAAATGATTTTTTATTTATTTTTTTAATTATTTTTATTTATTTTCATTTATGAGTGGAATCGCGGAATCGTCTCTGCACAGATCTGACTCATAACTTGGCCCGGTTGCGTCAACTGCTTGGCTACATGGAGATAGACAATGGTGGAAGGTAACAAAGTACAAGTAGTAAAGTACTTAAGTAGAACTTTTAGGTGTCTGTACTTTACTTAAGTACATTTTACAGTGGATACTTTTTACTTTTACTTCACTACATTTGAGAGCAGTATCTGTACTTTCTACTCCACTACATTTATGAACAGGACTGAAAAGTAAAAAGTACTTTTCGTATGGTTTGAGGAGTTATTCTGACCGTGTTCGCGGTAACATCCTGACTCAAGTTTTCGAGTTCAAGCTTCGGCTTTGAGCAAAATAAAAATAAACACACACAATTCATAAGAAAATGTAAGAAATTCTGTTGACCAAAATATGTCTCATTTCTAATCAGCATCACTACATTTAACACTTAAACTAACAACACTTGTGTGAAATACTTTTACTTTTTACTCTTAAAGTACATTTTTAACTGGATACTTAAATTCTTACTAAATTTTAGATTTTTTCATGTGATACTTTTACTTGTATCTGTACTTTTACTTAAGTAACAAAATTGAGTTCTTCATCCACCACTGGAGATAGATACGATTAATGGCATGTTGTGGAACATTCCAGACAAATGAACGTCTCCAGGTGAGACCCACTCACCTGAAAAGTTCCGCAGTGCACTTTTAAGTATTTCGTGTGGGCAGAGATGAAGTGGTATAGATTCTATTGTCTTGAATTCTCTAAAAGCAATTGGGTACATACAGTATCTCAAGTGTTTGTCCACTGATCTGAAGGTTGGCGGTTTGAATCCCGCTCCCACAGATGAATGCTGTAGTTGTGTCCTTGGGCAAGACACCACCTCGCCCCCATTGTCTGCGTACCCTAATGAATGTGCATGAATCTGTGTGTGAATGGGTGAGTGTTTCCTTGATGTAAGACGCTGTACAAAAAATTTACATTTTCTCAAGACTCAAGTGATAGAACAACATCACACAGGTAAAAACTAGACTAAAAACCTATTGCAGATTATAGTGATGACGCAATACAGTCAAATCAGTTTCAAATACAAACTGATCCTTCTAAAATGTACCTAATTTGATCTAAAGTAGAACAGATGCCCTACCTGTTCAGCACAAAATGGCATTATGGATTCAGTCGATATAAATGCTGACAGGGGCATACGCGTTTTTCTGCTTATATACGGAAATTGAAATAAAATCAATATTTCAGCAGATTTTAGCGGAACAGAAAAACCTTATTCATCAAATTGACAGTTAGAAGTGACGGCCGTGTCAAGAACAGGTGCCACTATGTTATGTTCCGTTACCATGACGATCCTGAAGGTACAGTAGAAGAGACCCGTAACTGTAATGTGCACAAATCTACGTTATACAGTCTGCTTTTATTGCAACTATATGCTCTTAATGTAAAGGCCCAAAAAGACGTCCCTCATCAGAGTTCACTTAACATGTTAATTAAGAGCCTTTTAACGATGGAGCTTTAAACAAGTGTAAAATGTAGTTAGCACCTGCAGTGATTTATAAAAGCTAATATGGATTTTTTATTTTTTTACTGGAGTCTCATTTTGAACAACATTTTTAGTTAAGACCGGATGTGCTACGTAAGCCTGTCACGATAATAAATTCTGAAGTTCGATGTATTGCTAAAGTAAATATAGACGCTAAACGGTAGTATTAAAATTAATTTATGCCACTGACACAATAACCCAAGAGCAGACTTAAACCACAAAAACTATTCTAAATCTACAATATTGTTAAAAAAATCATGAGCTGCAATAAATAAACAGCAGAGTGACACTTTAGTCATTAGTTTGCATCTATAATGAGTCATAGATGTTATTAATTCAACCTTCTACAGCTCAAATCTTATCATATAGCCAAAAAAATGACAAAAAAATTCCCAATAGTGCAAAAAAAAAATATATCGATAGGCCTAGTGCTGTGAAAGTGGGGCAAAAATCTTTGGGGGGGCGATGGGGGCGCATTGACCATTCTAGTGGAGGCTAGTGTCCCCTCAAGTCCCCCCCCCGGCGCCGCCCCTGCTCCTCATTGTCATTTTGGGGTAATGTTTTGAACCTTGTTAGCAAAATGGTGGGTAAGGATGGTCCTGTTAATCCTAAAATGTGTCTGTTGAATTTTTATCCAGTGGACTTTAGGTTGTCTAAAAAAAAATGTATCTTTGCTCAATATTTGTTTCTGGAAGCCAAACGTCGTAAAGCTATATCATGGAAATTAGATAGTCATTGTTCTGCTTCTCAGTGGTTCAAAGGAAAAGCAAAAACATACCCAGAGTTGTGTTTTGTTCCACCTTGTGATGTCATGTAGCGGTAGTTTTCAAGTTAACAGCTACTTTTTACCTTTTGTTCAGTGGAGATTGGCAATTCCAGTCCTGAAATCTTCCAAATGATTCTAGTGAAGGTGTATGGAGTTTAAAAACACAGTGGAGCTCTTCCTGTATTACCCCATGACATCACAAGGTGGAGCAGAGTGTTTTCAGTTTGAGAGAAAAACAGCCTAAATATGCAGGATTTATGTGTTAAACATGTGAATGAAACAAAACACAACTAGAGGTCTGTTTGTGATGAGGAAATGTGAATGAACAAAACACAACTAGAGGTCTGTTTGTGATGAGGAAACAACATTATAACATAGATCAGGAAACAGTGTAATATGGGCCCTTTAAGGCCTGATTCTGACCCATCCTTATCATATGTAATAATGTAGAAATTGGGCTAACCACTCTGCCAGCATGCAACTTCTACATTCATGGAAAAGTCTCTCCTACGTGAATGACTTTTAGTTTTATCAGCAACATTTTTTTGAAGTGTTGACGTTCCTTTTGTATCGCCAGTATTGCGTTATATTCTCTGTCTCCTGCTTTGCTCTCAAGGCTACCCACAATAGATAGTAATTATAATTAAAATAGCTATTGTCACTCAAATCGAATTCTTTCATAGCTTTGACCTTGTTGTGTGTACTTTCCAATCAGGTCTACAGTCACCACGCTCGAGCTTTAGCCAACGCTGTATTTTCTCTGCATTTACACGCTAACCAGTAGTGGAAGGTAACGAAGTACAAGTAGTAAGGTACTGTACTTACGTAGAATTTTTAGGCATCTGTACTTTACTAAAGTACATCTTACAGTGGATACTTTTTACTTGCATTCCACTACATTTGAGAGCAGTATCTGTACTTTCTACTCCACTACATTTTTGAACAGGACTGAAAAGTAAAAAGTACTTTTCAGATTATTTTAGGGGTTATTTTTACCACGTTCATGGTAAAATCCTGACTAATGTTCAATTAGTAAATACAAGCTGTTGGCCAAAATATGTCTCATTTTTAATCACTATCACTACATTTAACACTTAAACAAATGAACAACACTTGTGTGAAATACTTTAAGAGTAAAAAGCAAAAGTACATTTTTAAATGGGTACTTTTACTTAAGTAGATTTTTTTATGTGATACTTTTACTTTTACTTGAGTAACTTTTTATCTCTGTATCTGTACTTTTAATTAAATTTCAAAATGTTGAGTACTTCATCCACCACTGCCGCTAACCACACCCCCAAATGTGGCATATGCGGCTATAAAGATTCAACACTAGAAGCGTATCCGAGCGTATCTTTGTTTCTCTGGCATATTTAAAACAAGAATAGAAGTCCTCGCTCAAAGTGAGGGTCACGTACCGCATTGGCTGAGGCTGAGTCAGCTCTTCAGACTTGTTCACATGCACACGGAGGCAAAGACAGAGAGGAAGGAGAAAAAAAATCCAATATTTCGCATAAAAGCAGCCAGTGCGTGATGCTGATAAAACGCCTAGCTAGCAGTCTGCGGAGTTCCGTTGCGGAGACAAGGCTTTTAACATGTACGTGATATTTATTTTTTGAAGTTGTTTCCAAAGAAGCTCACAGTCTAGTACCTGTCTGTGTACGGGGAATATGAAAGAAAAGTTATGCCCCATGTCGAGTTCAATGGATTTTTCTGGGTTTGATAAAAAAATGTTGCTACATATAAGAAGTGAGCGTTTGCCGTTCTTCCAAGTGAGGGTCACATATGCGAGAAGTTACAATACTTTTCTAAGTGAATCATATTGTACAAAGGGTTCTATTATCTATAATGTATCATATGTTAAAGCTGCAACTGTGTAACTTTCCTGGTTTAGGGTCCGTCATCTTTATCTTTTCCATTATTGCTTGGAATGTTCCACAGTACAGCATTAAACTCATCATTCTTACATGTGTTTCATTATCATCATGCGTTCTTCCAGTGGGTGGGGTCGCCTCTTCACTGATCTGACCTGTAACTTGGTCTGGTTGTGCTTGTGTACATAGAGGTGGATAGGTTTAATGCCATACCGTGGAACATTCCAGGCAAAGCAGTAACATCACCGTATAGACAAGAAGGTGACGCATTCTACCAAGTGAGAGTCGTGTATATGCAAGAAGTTACACAATACTTTTTAAATGTATTTAACTGGTAAGACTATATAATAACTACACCATAATTAGCCTAAATGAAGCATGAAGAAAGACTTAATTAATAATGAGCAACTAGATAGAAAGGAGTAACTGCGATACCCTCAATCTAACTGCTATTGGCGTATTTAAATAGTTACCAAGCCTGAATAATTGTTACTAGAACATCTCCACAGGAAAACATTGCGGCTCGTCTGTCGAAGCGTGTCATCATTTACTCATTTTTACAAGCACGGAAACGCTGCTAGCATGTAACGCTAGCCTCTGCTAACCGGCGCAACTACAATGACTGCCACATGCGGAGACTACAGCTTGATATTTGCTCAGACTTAGCCATGACTGATCGTGTAAACCA
Source organism: Periophthalmodon schlosseri (assembly GCA_000787095.1). Lineage (NCBI taxonomy): Eukaryota > Metazoa > Chordata > Actinopteri > Gobiiformes > Gobiidae > Periophthalmodon > Periophthalmodon schlosseri. The sequence goes on from KN477335.1 coordinate 37,556, forward strand.
TCTCGCAGTGTGCATGTGTGTTGTCATGCGATTTCAGCTCCCCACATCATGCAGTGTGGCATCCAACAGGCTTATGAGCAGGGGAGTCGACGGGGAGGGGGCAAAGCGGTCTGTTATCCCGGGCCCCAGGGTTTTAGGGGCCCAGATTTGGTCTCTCTTCCTATTAATTTATATAAGACGGAAAGGGCCTATATTACGTAAAATTGACTCTTGTGAACTTGTTATAATGTTGTTACCTCCTCAAAAAACATACCTGGAGTTGTGTTTGTTTATATTTGAGTATTACTTTATTATTAGTCTGTCTACATCTCCAAAGCTCAAAATGCTCTGTTCCACCTTGTGATGTCATGAAGCGGTAGTTTTCAAGTTAACAGCTTTTAACCTTTTACCTTTTGTTTAGTACATATCGGCAATTCCAAGGCTGAAATCATCCAAATGATTCTAGTGAAGGTGTGTGGAGTTTAAAAACACAGTGGAGCACTTCCTGTATTACCACATGACATCACAAGGTGGAACAGAGTGTTTTCAGTTTGAGAGAAGAACTCAGCCTAAATATGCAGGATTTGTGTATTAAACATGTTTGAACACAACTCCAGGTCTGTTTGTGATGAGGAAACAAGATTATAACATAAATCAGAAAATAGCGCAGTATGGGCCCTTTAAGATGGTGGAGTGGACACCAGGGTTTAGGTCTCTAACAAAATGGTGGAGAGATTGTAGAGGTGTTGTTACCTAGGATCCAGAGTACAAAGTGAATCTCCCCGTTTTCAAATGGGCGTGTCTGACAGATGGATTAGCCAATCGGGGACAGGCATGGTCTGACTGTATTGGAAAAAATAAAGGAAAAAAGTAAATCTCACAGGGGGCTGAAAAACACGGCGTATTTCTGCAGAATCAATGAACGAAGCATAAAATCTGTTAATCTGAGGTGAGAGAAATTTGAATTTATGTGTAAATCATAAGTGACCAATGAGCTCCTTTGTTTCACGTGTCACCGAAAAAAACAAATCTGATCGGATGATCACGCTTGACCGGGTTTGAGACGCTACGGAGGACGAGACTGATATCAATCTGTATAAAAAATACAGAGAGAGATCATTCTGGATTGGCCAGGCGAGACATTTCAATTTTTGTTTCCCAGAACGTTTTGTTAGGAAGGAATTGTATCGTCATATACAGTAAAAGCAGTTGAATTGAACACCGGAAAAACACGTACGGAGCAACTACTCCCCGCCTGTCTCGTATATAAAACTTACTTGATGGTCTGTCTTACATATTCACTGTTACAGGGACATATTTCAAACGCCACCTCTCGTTTCTCATTCTCGCCAAAATAACACCGCTTGCCGACTGTGAATTATTCCTCAAATGAGATTTTTATAAATTTGAAATTGAAATGACTCGCAGGTGATACGTTCCATTTTTACCTTTTTGCTTTGATGTATGCCGCGCGGTAATAGGACTGCTCTTCTGGCAACGTTCCTCCTCGCATCTGTCTCTCCCGTCTTGTTATTTTCCATATATAGCTTCGTCAACACAACTCGCCCTCCGTCTCCTTGCTTTGACAAATCTCCGTCTCTGCAATTAACAGCGTGTAAGGCATCCGTAAGCTTTCCAGGACGTCATTTTGACAACAGTTAATTATGCTTTAAGTACTAGCCTTGTCAACGTGAACACTGGCTCCGCTCTGCTTGGCTGCTGTAATGATAAAGATGTGGAGTCTTGTCCCATTCCTCAGATCGTTTGTCTTGTTTTTATGAAATATTCGAAGCTGACAGAAAGGTTACGGAGACATTAAGATATTGAGAAAGCGTCCATGTTGGTTAAACTGCAAGAGAAAATGTATAGCGTGGAGATGAGCAGTGGTTTTTTTCTCACAAAATGGTTTGCACTGTATGTAAACGTATTAGACAAAAGATCCTGTCTATGATAACACCTGTTGAGGTGTTATGTTGAACCCTAAAAATGTTAAAAATGTTAAAATGATGATATTGAAATGACTTTATACCACTGACATCAGGGTTTAATTTGAGTCGGAACGAGCCAAAACAGGATTCAGCAACTGTCAGAGTGCATTCCGCCAACTCCGTTCTTCAATCCGGTAACTAGACTGAAGTTAAACCTTTACATTTAAGGTCTTGAATTATATAAACTTAGACGTTTGTGTCTTAGGCGAATTAAGATCGCAGTTTCGTGAAAGGCAGGCTACGTTTTATCTCCTCCGCTCTCACAGCACAGAGTCGTTTTACAGTTGTTCCCGTGCGACTGTTCCCGCGTTACTGTTCCCTTCTGTGAGCGCGATTCCCGAGCCTCCAGTGCAGAGCGGGAGTTCTGAATGTAAATTACAGGCAACTCACTCTTTTAACGAGCCAACGCGGCTAAATGGGAATAATTAGTTCACGATACTAAAAGCACTTTGACGACAGAGGGAGGAGATCATCACAGGATGGGCGACAGTAGCTCAGTTGGTAGAGCGTTTGTCCACTAATCCGAAGGTTGGAGGTTTGGAATCCTGCGCTCAACATAAAACATCATTGGTTGAGAGGTCAGATTCACCGGCCCACAAGTTTGCGGTGCGATTCCAGCTCCGTGGTGATCTTGGGCAAGACACTTAACCCACCTCGCCCACAGTGTCTGCGAACACTGGTGTATGAATGAGTGGTTCCTTGATGTGAAGCTCTTTGAGTGCCTTGAAGGTGGAAAAGCGCTATATAAAAATGTGACCGTTTACCAGGATTAGGACTAAATACAGGTGAAGCCGCACGCTTTTGGCCAGTGACCTCGTGAATGAGCAGCTTTTTACAACTTTTTGTTCCAGTTACTACAGAACAGTGTCAGATTGAGCCGATACGGAGCAAGGGAAGAGGAGTTCTGCGCTCTGATGCGGGTCGTGGACCGAACATCTGGGAGGGCATCCGGGCGGCATGGAATGGATGAACATCCCGGTGCGACGCATATAAAAACGTGACAAATAAAATGGCCTTTTATATGGTTTAGAATTGCGTAAGATTTTCAGTTGCGTTGTAGTTTGGCATTTCTGAGAGCATCCGGTCTACGATGCTTCTGGTAAAGTTTTGACCTTGTACGGACGCCGGTCCCAAAGCCACTTTTTGTTCCTGCAACGTCTGATTTAAATTTAAACACTGACTGACATAACAACCTTAAAACAGGATAATCCCAGTAAACCATTTTTTACGTGAACCATATTGTGCAAAAGGGCCAGCGAATAAATAAATGAGTTATTCTATTATCTATACATTTTCTTGTGTTGTTTTTTTATAGAACCACTTCCCTTTCTGTGAAGAGCACGGCCACCTTCTGCCACACTTCAAAACTGTTCTCTGGTCTAATGCATTGTGCTGAATGAACAAAGCACAAGGCATTAGACCAGATGTCACCTCATATTTATACTCCAGTGAGACACAAAGTTCCGGTTGGAATATTTTCTCTTCCTTGTCTCCGGGTTAAGTGAATAAAAATAAATTTAAAAAAAAAATTACTCATTTGATTAAAAAATGCCAAGGCTTGTCTCCATAGAAATATTATTCCTGTTGCTTATGTTCCAAAGTAAGACATTCAACATATGTCAATGGAAAGAAGCAGTTGGCACCACGAGGCAAATTTACAGGTCAGATCTGTGGAGAGGCAAGCCCACTGTATGATTTTACAAGGTATTTTTGAGCAATAAAGTCGCCAGTTTTAATGCCACACTGGAATGTTTCAGGCAAAGCAAAGACATCTCCATGGAGACAAGGAGGTACAGACCCCACACAAGATAATTTACATTTATCTTTAAAATACATCTTTACAATACAATATTAGCCTATGTTAAGTACATAAACTGACAGACAGCATAGAATGTAAGTGGAATATTTTCTTACCTCATAACGTTCGTTCTTTAATTAGTCTGGAATTCATTTAGAGTGTTTTGACAGCCATACATCAAACTGAATCGCTGCCAACGTACGTTTTTTTTTTTCTTCTTCTAATCTTAGCTTACTTACATATCAACCCTAAACCCACTGACTGTGATCTTATTTATTTAGTTTTAAGGAGGTCTTGGAGACAAAATAAAGGCGATTACTTCTAACCTTTGAGGAGAGTTACATTCTGTTCCTAGCTGTTCCGAGCTGTAAGCGTAGCTCCGGTCTCCAGTCTCCCTTCAAATCCCATTACCAGCACTAGTCTTGGAACATCTTTGACTGTGTGTGTGTTAGCCTCTTGGGTTCAGCCTGGGATATGTTCGGATTGTAATGGTGCTAGATAAAATGTACTTTCTGTCGTGTTTGGCAGCATGCTTCTTGGCCTATACACCAGAGCTTAGAGCATTTTACAAGCAAGTTTTGAAGCCACTGTTTCTACTTTTCCTCGTACTTTTTTGTCCTCTCCTGTCTGTCTAAGAAGAATCGATCTGGTATTTGGATGTGCCAGATAAAAGGAGCTAATACAACTGGAAGTGAAATGTTTTACCTTGGGACTAAAGGCTGCAGTTATTTAGATAATAGAGTGTCCTTTGCAAAGAACAAAATAGACTAGTTTGTCTTTTTAGATTATTACATTATTTAGACCGGTACAAACATGTTCTTAAATGCACGGAATTCTTGGATTGATTCATCAGTTCATATTTCAGTGTTGTCTCAAATGTTATTGAGGTAAGAAGCTAAGCTAAGAGATAGCATTATCGGTGACCGGGCAGAAATACTGGTAATCCTGTGTTAAGATAGATTTAGCAACTTTAGAGCCAATTTCCGTATTAGGAGTTCCGACGAGTATCATAGCAACCAAAGAGCCAATCTGGAGCGAAGCTGTGGAAAGTAACGTTCCTTCCCGCCCACACTTAGCAACGCTTAGCAACGCTGTCAATCAGACCTGTTGCTAACGCTAGCAGGAGCGACCATTTACGGAGAGATGGGCGACGGTTTTCAAATGTAAAGTGAATTGATACAGAGTCGATGGAGCCGGGAGCGCGCCCATGATCACTTTCTATTTGGAACGCGGTGGCTAGCGGGTTAGCTGTGTCCATTTATACTGTATATACAGTCTGTGAAAGGTAATTGTCTCTTGTTTGATGAGTAAGGAAGAAAAACAAAGCTAGAAATCAGTTGTGAAGTTTCTGGTTGGACCCGGAAGTGACATCATCACTTAACACCTCTGTTGCTCTTGGAGTTATTAACGATGTGCTCAGTGAACACAATCCTACTTTTTTTAAACAAATCTGTCAAAATTGCGTTTTACAAGTAACTTTTTAAGTAACTTTTTCTGTCTTTTTCTACTTTTCCACCTAAGTTTTTGTCCTCTCCTGTCTGTCCAAGAAGAATCGATCTGGTATTCGGATGTGCCAGCTAAATGGGGCTTTAGAGAAAGGGCTAATGGAAGTGGATGTGAAATGTCTTATCTTGGGACTGAAGAACAATGCTGTATGGCTGGCAGCGAGACAGTGCTCTAAGAGGTGACCATTAGTGGAAATGACATCTTTATCAAGTTCTACAGGCAAATCTCCATCAGCGGCTGTGTAATAGGCTGGATATTTCAATGTATGACTTTATTTGAGGAAAAATGTTTGCATGGCTATATGAGCACTTTTAATCTGTGCAAATTAAAGAAAATAAATACTGTACATACGCCACATGTATTTGCATATCGTAACATGGAAAATACACGACATATGGGCACATGCAAAACTCTATTCCGACCGTAGACTGTATAAAGGAGTGGACTAAGGGAGTGTGACGTCATCCATAACGTTCGGCCTCAGTAAAACGTAGCTCATCGACGCTAGCGGTTACGAAGCGGTTGCGAAGTTCCATATTTGGGATTCCAACCGTGAGCAGCCAAAGAGTCAATCTGGAGCGAAGCTGTGGAAGGTAACGCCCCTTCCCGCCCGCACCGCTGGTTTAGCAGGAGGCGGGGGCTTAGCAACGCTGTCAATCAAACCTGTTGCTAACGCTAGCGGGAGTGACCTCGGGGAAAGAAGGCAGCTGATTTGTCTCTTATTAATGTTCATATCTTGAGTTACGGACACAATAGTGAAATAAAATGACCAGGATCACCTAGAGCGGGTTAATATGAACATTTTAAGACCAAAATGACGAGTCTGGTAGAGGTAGTTACGGAGAGAGGGGCGACAGTTTTCTAATGTAAAGTGAATTGGAGCCGATAGAGCTGGAAGCGCAGCCCATGCTCACTTCCTATTTGTAGCGGCTAACAGGTTAGCTATGTCCGTTTATATATACATCTATGATTCAGACCCTATTAGCATCATACGCAGATACCTTATTTTTTATGTTTTTATTCTTTGTCTTACTATATTTTACTTGTAACTAATACTACTGGATTATGTGTGTAGGTGTTTGAATGTGGGATGACGTATTTAAAGATACTGTTTTTGTAATGTTCTGAGCTGCTACGTCTTGGGAGTTCAACCGGGGACAGGAGCTGAGAATTAGCACTAGCTCTCTGAATGCGCTGCATCAGCTGCATTCTCTGTAAGACTAAATTGTTCCTGTCAAATAAATACATAGATAAAAACTAAAAGTAGATTTGATCAAGAAGAATGCAGTAAAATTGATTTGACTGTTGAAAACACTCACAAAGAGGATGCATTAGCTTATAGCATTAGCTCAGGTTTAGTCCATTTTACTGTGCTGCAAACATAACTTATAACTAACCATTGGATTTACTCATTCCACACTAGTGATGGGACTTTCGGTTCTTTTAGGGGACCCGAATCTTTTGGATCTGTTCATTTCAAAGAGCAAGACTGGCTCTTTTATTATTTATATGACAGAAGCCAATGTGAGAACTCATTTTATCTACAAACTAATCACAGAGAGAAACGACCAAGGCTCAGATGTGTTTAAA
>KN477335.1:44956-55637 GCA_000787095.1 Periophthalmodon schlosseri
GGCAATGTGGGTTAAGTGTCTTGCCTAAGGACACAACAACAGTTTTTGCCACTAGCGCCCCACTGTGGCACCTGATATTCACAGCGATCTCCCATCCAAGTACTAACCAGGCCTTAAGCTGGTATAAAATCATTAATAACAGCGACTTCTTTGTGACCCCTCATGACTGCATTAGTCCAAGATATAATAATTTGTAATTTTAAATATTCAAATACAAAAAATCTCGCCTTGCCACTTTTCTACCTTTGGCTATTTCATTATGTCTTGCTAGTGATTCGTATTTGATTAACATTACCATTTGCACTTTTGAGTCCCCAACCATTAGATACATATAAAGGCAAAATCATTTCCATTTCAATCAAGAACATGCAGCCCTGTAGTCCCCAGACACATCTCACCACTTTGGAGCCAGCCCCTTGTGGCCATTTGACAAACTACAAGATCTATTACCTTCATTCCCAGACTTCATTTATTGGCCCTTCGATGCTTGCCCGTCTATAAAATATCTCTAGATTAAACAGAATTCAAGTGCAGGCAGAAACAAAGAGAGTTATGGCGTAAAGGGGAGTGCATGGGGGAGCGATGATGTACGACCCGTTTCACTTTGCATTGAATGGGTCTGAGGAGAGATGCAGATTGAAGCTCGTAAGTCCTGTGAGCCGCCCCATAGATAAGAGAGGAAATTACAACGGCCCAAATAGAGAGAAGAGAGCTGCGAATGAAATTGAATAAGGGCCATTATTCAAATAGGGGATTATTAGTTGGCTGAGTGGTCTTTTGCGCTCTGTAGAAGACGCACCATTGACCTGAAAGAACCCGGCTTATTTAGAGTGTGCTAGTTTTTGAGCGAGACCTGATGTGTGGTTGCCCAAGGAAAGTATAGCAATTATGTGAGGAGGAGGGAAGAATTGGTTTTCCTTTTTAAACGCGTGTGATATTTTCATCATTGGGGCGAAAAGGGCCTTAGTAGAACAGTGGTATCATTAGCGAATACAACGCTAGATATTAGCTTTTGCTGTCATGGAGACAGAGAGATTGCGTTTTGTTTTGTGTTTGGAAATTGTATATTTGGCTGCGTCCGAATGTCCACACTATTCCCCAGTTAGGACGCTATTTAGGGGTCACGCCGTTTTCAGCGCTGTCCGAATGTCCAGTTGGTGAGAAAATAGTGCAGTCAGAATTTCCCACAATGCAAGTAGTTGGCATCGGTGGTCACTCCAGGTCAATACAGACCACAATGCATTGCGAGAGTTGGAAAAACAACAGTGCGACGACAGGTCTGTGACTGAACACAACAAGACTGAATGAAGCAGAAAGAAGCGCTGGTTTATCTCACTGTTGGTCCTGATTATGAATAAAACACTTTTAAATAAACCGTTGCTGTATAAAGTTGCTAGCGTTAGCCGCTAACCTTATCTTGAGCTGTTTCAGATTAAAAAAAAAAAAAATCCAATCTGTTTACATGAGATCCAGCTCGATATAAACTTGTACAGTTATTATTAGTCCATTAGTACTTGAGTCCCAGTCCAATCTGATCATTATTTATGACAGAAATCAAGTTTTATCAAAGTTTGGAGCCGAGTTCCATATTTGGAATTCCGACCGCGAGTATCATAGCAACCAAAGAATCCGGAGTGAACCTGTTGAAGGTCACGCCCCACTGTCAATCAAACCTGTTGCTTACGCTGGCGGGAGCGACCTCGGGGAAAGAAGGCGCCTCATTTGTCTGTTATTAATGTTCATATCTTGATTTAAGGACATTTTAAGACCAAAATGATGAGCTTGAGAGCAGCAGTTACGGAGAGAGTGGCAACAGTTTTTCAATAGAAAGTGAACTGGAGCCAGAGATGATGGAACCGGAATCACGCCCATGCCCACTTTCAATTTGGAACGCTGCGGCTAGCAGTTTAGCTATATCCGTTTATATATACAGTCTATGGCTTGTACCCAGTTGCAGTTGTTTTGATCTCTAAACAAGTACATCTGGTGGCACCACTCTTGCCTCACAGCCAAACGGTCCCAGTTTGGATTCCCGTGTCTGTGCGGAGTTTGCATGTTCTCCCTGTGTCTAAATTGGTTTTCTCCACGACCTAGCTCCAGATCTGACAAAGACTTATCTGCAGTATTAGCAGTAGCCGTAAGTACTTTCTACATACTATCCATCTCGACAAACACCCATATAAATTAGTAGTACTTTTACTTTAAGCACTCCATCCACCTTCGGGCTGTATTGAACGCCGTGTGCTGTCTTAATAAGAGAAAAGCTCTCCTCCTCTGCCCCATGTGTCAGTCCCACGGGGAACCGAGGAGCCATCACATCTCTGTCCCCTCTTTTATCTGATGTAATGGATTCGCAACAGCCACAACCCCGAGCGGAGACAGACGGATCGGCTTTCCAAGCGCGAGACGAGAGAAGAGAGGGAAATAAGTAAAGGAGTGGGAGTGAAGAAATATTACAGGTGGAGGGAGGGAGACGGGGATGGAGAGAGAGAGAGAGAGAAGGGGGGTGTCTTATCTGGACATGAGTTACTACGATGAGGTTGGAGTGTGGGGGAGATTGAGCTCGTTCATCGCATTGTGAGTTTATCTTTGCAGAGGAGTGGGACCACGAGCCAAGAAAGGATGTGGTGGACGGTGCCGTAGCTGCTAGGAATTAAACCAGCTCTTTTGACCGGATCTGAGTGATCTGCTTGTCTCCATGGAGATGTTCCCTCTTTGCCCCCAATGTTCCACAGTCAGGCATTTAGCTTATCTATGTCCATGGCACCAAGCAGCTACCATCCGCACTTCAAATTAAGCTATAGGTCAGGTCTGTGGAGAGGTGACACAGCTCACAGTAAGAAGCGATTAAATAAATGCAAAATAGTTACTTTAAAGAAGGCAAGGCAAGACCTAAGAAGACCTATTGTGCTTGGATCATTTTGTTATAATTTACACATTTTAAATCGCAATATTCATCTAAAACGACTTAATAAAAGAAACAAGTTCACTCACTTCCGCGTTAGAAAACTGCGGTGCCCAATGGGAGCTGACGTCGCCGTAAACGTCATCGCAACAAAGATTCGGCGCCTCCGACTGATAGCTGCAGATTCATTTGTACCAAAATAACAACGCGACGCTACCGAATCCTACGCGTATCACTGATTAAGAAAATAAAACTGGAGAACGAAGAAAGTACAGAGCAGTGGGCGTGTGTCGGTGGCTTTGAAAACGGGGGTTGATCGGCAATATGGCGTCTTGAAAATAAAGCATTTAAATTAAAGATTGCTCAAACATGCACGAATCACTGTTTTTAGCAAAAGCGCAATTCAAATCAAAACATTATATCTTTTGAATGAGGAAATGTCTTCACAAAATCCTTCAAATCAGGAAGTAATTATTTTCCTGAAACCCATCAATGGCATCTTCATGGAGAAAAGCGCAGCACTCCACAATAAAGTTACACCGTGTGGCTTTAAGTACGGTCATTTCACATTATAGATGGCCTACTTTTACTTTATGTCTTTGTGTACTACTTGTACCCGAGCAGCGCCGAGACACCTCCACTATCTGATTTGGAGGTTAACTTTGAATATAAACAAAAGCACCTGACGAGGAAGTTTCGTTCCACTATATATTCCGCGTTCCTGCTGCGTCATCCAAACACTCTTGACCTTGCCGCGCGCATCTCTCCAGGGACGCCGCGGTGTATGTATCAAACGCACCCCCCCCTTCCCGCCCAGATGTGTATCATAAGGAAAGTGGCCATATACGGCTGTAACACCACCTTGTAATCTCTCCATTGTGGTTTTGTGAGCGCACTCCTCCTTGTTTCCCTTTGTGTGATCACTCTTTTGGTGGCTAGCGTCGTTATTTACCACAGCTCTCTGCTTTCATCTGCGCCGTTATCTTGTGTGCCAGTGCGCCGTGCCAGCCCCCCAAACCAGGACCACTGCCAGCTACATAAACATTTAACTGACAAGGACGGTCAACTGTTTACTGACAAAGCACAAGTCTTACTGGCAGTAGCTCCAAGTGGGTGTGCATAAGGTGCCAGTGGTTTAAAGTACACTTCTTTTATTTACTTTAAAGCTCACTATGTAACTTTATAGAGCGGTGTTGATGGAGATGCTTTTGCGTTGCCTTGAATGTTCCACAGTTCGGTTTTAATTAGGTCTGTCATCCATGTAGTCTGTTACATTGTTTTATTGCTGAAAAAAATGTCACAGGAAACACGCATTACTGCTGTTTTCCACAGATCTGACTTGTACGTTATCACTAGAGGCGGGGTTGGGTTGAGTGTCTTGCCCAAGGACACAACGGAGCTGGAATCGCACCGCCAACCCGTGGGTCAGCGGATCTGACCGCTCAACCAGCGATGTTTATGGCGTGAGCGGGATTCGAACTGCCAACCTTCTGATCGGTAGAGAAACACCACCAACCGAGCTTCTGTCGCCCATATTGTGAGCTTAATGCCGTATTGTGGAACTTTCCAGACAAAGCGATGGCATCTCCAAGTTACATAGTGCACCTTTAAGTTGAAGTACATATACAGAGACGTTTTAATGTTGTTTCCTCTTTTAAGAATCACATTGTTACTAGTTTGTAAGTATTTTGTAAAAGCAGCTGTTTGTGGTAAATTATTTATTTTACAGGATTATAATTTCTATGCATTTGTAAAGTTATTTGCTGGATGAGAAACATAAGGAAACAAGTGTGAGTGACAGACAATTTGGGCCAATTAGAGGCATTGTTGGGTGGGAACCATGGAAACAACTGCCGCCATCTATCTGTCCATCTATCAGTCAAATTTTGTTATGATAAAAATCCAAATCCAAAGATCTCCATTGGTTATATTTTAGTCACTTGGTTGGGTAAAGTAAAACAAAGCGTATTTTGCTCCTATCCTTTCCCCTATAGCCCAACTTTAGATCAGGAAATAGAAGCAGAGCCGGCGGAGTATGAAAAATGAAAAAGAGCGTCTCTAATGTACGGCGGCCATTTTGGGAAGGGACACTTACAGGTCTCACTGCAGGGACCCATTTGTCCGGTGCACTTGTGCTGAGTCCGGGCTTCCACAGCTACATGAGTCAAACTACAGAGAGGGGGGGGGTAAGAAGAGAGGGTAATGCTGCCCACTGTGGCATTTTGAGTTCTTACGAAAAACTTTCTCTTACAAATCTTCCAAATGTATTCAAGTAAGGTTTTCTCAAATATGCAATTATGGGTTTTTGAAGCACGATTCTCTTTAAACGTTGGATTGATTTTGGAAATAGTGGTTTGAGAGGTAGTAGGGGTGGTTTTAAAAAGTACTGTTAAGTGGTTAGTTTTAGATTTTTGCAAATACAGGAGAAATTGTGGAAATAGGTTAAGCTATAGTTAAGTTATAGCATTATCTTGTTTCAGTTTCATTAGTGATGTTTTATTGCCCCAAATATACCTTAAAAACATGCCTTCTTACTGCGTGTGGGTAGGGATGAACCAATCCAGCTTCTTCTGTTCCGATACCGATACTTTGGCTTTAAATATCTCTCCAAATGTGTTTTGTAACTGTTACTTATCATTTAAAGTAACTACAGAACAGATTTGAAAAACATTACGAGCTGCTTGCGCCAACTTTGTCCAGTAAATTGTCTTATTACCCCAATTTATAGACCCAAATAGGATATCGAATGAACCGATATCGAATGAACCGATATCCATTCCATCAAAATGTTCACCCTTACATGTGGGGTAGCCTCTACACAGATCTGAGCTGTAGCTAGACCTAGTTGAGTCACCTGCGTGTCTCCATGAAGATAATCAGTTAAATGTCATACTGTGGAATATTATAAAGCAATTACATCTCCATGGAAATAAGACTGTTCATCAGAAAAGTTACAGAGTCCACCTTTAATTTGTTTATCGTTTGTTTGCAGTTCTTAAAGCTAGTTTCTGATCTATGTTATAATGTTTCCTCATCACAAACAGACCTGGAGTTGTGTTTTGTTTCATTCAGACACGTTTAACACACAAACCCTGCATGTTTAGCTTGAGTTCTTCTCTCAAACTGAAAACACTCTGTTCCACCTTGTGATGTCAATTTGCTCCACTGTGCATTTAAACTCCATACACTGTCACTAGAATCATTTGGATGATTTTAGCCCTGGAACTGCACATCTGCACTGAACTAAAGGTTAAAAAGTAGCTGTTAACTTGAAAACTACCGCTTCATGACATCACAAGGTGGATCAGAGCATTTTGAGCTTTGGAGATGTAGACAGACTAATAATAAAGTGTTACTCAAACATGTGTGAATGAAACAAAACACAACTCCAGGTCTGTTTTTGAGGCGGTAACAACATTATAACCTGACTTAAAGCTCACAAGAGTCAATTCTGCGTAATGTAGGACCGTTAAAACACATATACTATTACATGTTTGAGATACATTGACTCAGTATAACGTAAAACAGCCTGCAGTTGTTCCGAGGTTAAGACTTCTGTGCGAACCACTTTAGTTTTATTCAGCAGACTCGACGCAATATTGACTGTGTTTTGTTCAAAGGGATGTAAAACTAGAAGCACACTATTGTCTAAAACATTATTTACCACAATGGCGTCAAGCTTCTGTGAAAGTGGAACTAAGTACAAACACAGTCGTCTGTAGAGCAAACAGCATATGAAATTCAGTTGTTAGCGCGTTGCTATAGTGTGGAGTTGTTGTTAAAAGCCTTAGACTGTAGTAAACATCTCCCCTGCCAGTTACCAACAACCAATTTGTTAGTATTGTTTTTGTTTCCCTGTCAGAGATATTGGTTCCATTGCTTCTTGTTACTAAAATATATGTGCATTTTAATGGCTTTTACATAATTTGACACTATTAAAGTTGTACTGTGAAACTTTTTTAAAAGGGGTCCGCCACATGCTTGTTGTCATCAGTGGTAGAAAGTAGCGAAGTGCTGTACTTGAGTAGAATTTTTAGATATCTGTACTTTACTTTTACAGTGGATACTTTTTACTTTTACTTCACTACATTTGAGAGCAGTATCTGTACTTTCTACTTCATTACATTTTTGAACTAGACTGAAAAGTAAAAAGTACTTTTCATGTGATTTGAGGGGTTATTTTGACCATGTCCGTGGTAACATCCTGACTAAAGTTTTCGAATTAAAGCTTCGGCTTTTAGCAAAAAATAAATAAATACACAAAATTCATAAGAAAAATTAAGAAGTTGATTCGTATTGTTAATGTTGACCAAAATATATGTCTAATTTTTAATTGATATCACTACATTCAACACTAACAAAGGAACAACACTTTTAATTTTTACTCTTAAAGTACATTTTAAACAGGTACATTAATACTTTTACTTAAGTAGATTTTTTTCATGCGATACTTTTACTTGAGTAACGTTTTACCTCTGTATCTGTACTTTTACTCAAGTAACAAAAATGTAGTACTTCACCCATTACTGGTCACCATGGAGATGTTATTGCTTTGCCTAAAATATTCCACAGTATGGCATTTAACATTATATCATGTTTTGGGTTTTTTGGGGGTTTTTTTTGTTTTGTTTTTTTCAGTTGCAGTGTTTTTATTGGTAAGATGTTGAAAAACAGTCATTTGTATTGTATGCTGGATTTCCTCCTGACAGATCGGTCCTTCAACTTGGCCTTGTCGCATTACCTTCTTGTTTCCGTGGAAATGAAAAATTATCTAAAAAAAATCCTTCTCTCATTATTCTGGAATTTAGCAAATAGAAATAATTTTGGTAATTCTAATTGACCTAAAACACGAAAAGTTTAGTCTGATTTCATGTCAGACAGTGAGAAAAAAAAACAAAACAAAAACTGTATGTGTATTTATGTAAACTTCTGGTTTCAACTGTAAGATTAATGCCAAACTGTGGAACATTCTAGCCAAAGCAATGAAATCTCCATGGAGCGAGCAGAAAAGTGACATGGTCCATCTTTATGTTTTATGTTTTTTTTGCAACGAATCAAGATGAAAGACAAAATAATGCCGTTTGAATTGCAGGGTTTGTCCTGGGGTCATGACCATATTGCGTGTTCCCTCTATGGGCCAACGTGACCTGGGGAGAACTGGTCCAGACTGGTCCCCATCTGGTCCGGTAATTGAACCCAGAACCGTCTTACTGTGGGGTCTTAAGTACTGCTCCACTGCACTGTAGGGATGTCAAGATTTGTCTGGCTCATAGACTGTATATGTAAATGGACATAGCTAACCCGTTAGCCGCCACGTTACAAATGAGAAGTGAGGACGGGCGCGCTTCCGGCTCCATCGACTCTGGCTCTAATTCACTTTCTATTGAAAAACTGTGGTCCCTCTCTCTGTAACTGCTGCTGTCAGACTCGTCATTTTGTTCTTAAAATGTTCATATTAACCCGCTCTACATGAGCCTGTTGTTTTTATTTCACTATTGTGTCCGTACATCAAGATATGAACATTAATAACAGACAAGTCAGGCGCCTTCTTTCCCCAAAGTTGCTCCCGTTAGCAACAAGTTTGACTGATAGCATTGCTAAGCGTCCACTCCCTGCTAAACCAGTGGTGCGGGCGGAAACTGGCATTACTTTTATCAGCCTCGCTCCGGATTGGCTCTTTGGTTGCTATGATACACGCGGTCGGAAGCTCCAAATTCGCCGCTATAACCGCTAGCCTCGATGAGCTTCATTTGACTGGAGCCGAACGCTGTGGGTGACGTCAGAGTCACTTGATTTCACTGTCGTTTCATCTTGTTGCCAATAAATGTGTTTCTTCTAATATTTGCAAGACTGAAATTTCACAACACAACACACAAGGACCGCACCTGTCGTAAGCTAGCGCACGGCTAACACGTGACGACCTGTCGCCTGACCCCGTATTGACCGCGCTCCCGTAGTCCGATGCCACCCCCCCGCTTTGGCCTGAACAATATGTCTGACTTTACCGCCTCGTGAGCAGAGCCAGGTGGTCCCCATAGATCTGATGCCACCGGTCGCCCCCCTGACAAGTGTGTGGACGCAGCAGGGTCACCACCGCCAACATCTGTTCTCACGCTAATACCCGTCGCCACGGATACACCTGCACTGAAACAAAAGGCCAATTTGAGCCTAGCATCTGGCACATTAAAACCTCAGAGCAAAAGCATTTGTCTTCAAAGAACTTTCAAGCCCTGTGAACTTAAAGGGCCCGTGTTACGTTATTTTCTGATCTAAGTTATAATGTTGTTTCCTGATCACAAACATAGCTGGAGTCGTGTTTTGTTTCATTCGCACATGTTTAACACACAAACCCTGCATATTTAGGCTGAGGCCTTTTCTCAAACAGAAAACACTCTGCTCCACCTTGTGATGTCATGTGGTAATACATGCTACAATATTTACTACTTATACTACTACTAATACTTATCTTTTACTAAATATCTTGCCTATTTTTTCTATGTTTTATTTTTATTTTGGTGTCATTTATAATTTCACAGTTTCACAGGCATCAGCTTTGACCCGTAAAGGTAATTCCGCAACTCAAAAGGTGTTTTTCTGTCACAGGGACATAAAGATCACTCCTTAAAAGAGCACTTAAATACACCAAATCTAGTACTTAACAAGTACTACAAAGTATTTCATAATATCTAAATACCTAAGGCTGATTTGTTAATGTTTTAACTCCAAAGGTCTAGTCTACGCAAAGATCCATCCATCCATTTTCTTCTGCTTATCCGGGGACGTGTCACGGGGAAGCAGTCTAAGCAGGGACTCCCAGACTTCCCCCACCCCAGACGCTTCCTCCAGCTCCTCTGGTGGGACCCCAAGGCGTTTGGGGTATCTCAAAACGTAATGATATATCCCAAATCTCCTTTGTACTTTTTTGTATCTTTATCTATGTCTATAAAACAAAGCAATACATTTAAACCTGGCTCTATCCATTTTTTAAGTCTTTGTTCCAAATGTGTTCAAACTTTGCCTTTTTGAAACAGAAAATACCATTTTTATATAAGAAAAAATACATGACAAAATTAATAAACTACATTTTTTCTTATGTAGAAGTTGACAAAGATTTTTTTTCCCTACTCCTCCGTCTTAATCACAGCCAGGAAAGAGACAGAAGGAGGAAGGAATAAACCAGAAGTCCATTGTGCCTCGCTCCTGATTGGCTCTTTGGTTGCTATGATACTTGCGGTCGGAAATCCAAATATGGAATTCGGCTCCAAATTCGCCCCATAACTGGGTGAGGTCGCGCTCACTTAGTCCACTTCGTTATACAGTTTATGATCTGGCTGTTTGCTAGCACCTGTCGTAAGCTAGCACATGGCTAACACATGATGACCTATTGCTTGACCCCGTACTGACCACGCTCCCTGAGTCCGATGCTTTGGCTCAGGCCTGAACACTGTCTGACTTTACCGCCTCGTGAGCAGAGTCAGCTTGGCCATTTTAAAACATAAAATACAGTTTTTATATAAGAAAAAAACACATGACAAAAAATGATAAACACAATTTTTTATTATCTAGAAGTTGACAAATATTTTCCCCTACTCCTGCTACTCCTACGTCTTAATCACTGCCAGAAAAGAGACAGAAGGAGCAATAAACTAGAGGTCCATTGTGTTGAACATGGACATGGATGCTTCTACACCCCGAGGGCTACACAACGCTGCTCCACCACTCCGATTTTTTTTCTCCCTTCTTTTTCAAAGTAATATTTTCCTGACCGACCCCCGG
>KN477335.1:55742-67474 GCA_000787095.1 Periophthalmodon schlosseri
TCCATTGAACTTGGAGATGCCTTCAGGGTAAGTCTGTGTCCAATTGAAATCATTTGTTTGAACTGAACTGAGAGCGATACGAATCCTAAGCAAGAATAGCAGACTATTTATAGATCTCATTGGCAGTTTAGCATTGTATTTTTTGGTATTTAAAGATACACTATGCAACTTTTCCAGTAGGGGCCACCACTTGCTTCTATCCATGGAGATGTTCTTGCTTTGTCTACAGTGTTCCACAGTATGACATTAAATTGATCTTTTTTGCATTTGAACATGTTGAAAACTTTCATGTTTAGATCTAAACTGTAACTTGGCCTGATGGCACCACCTGTTTGTCTCCGTGGAGATAGAAGAGTCTAATGCCATACTAAAGAACATTCCAGGCAAAGTAATAAGGTCCCCTAAAGTGCACTGTGTAGGGTCTGGCACTTTCTACTCTCCATGGAGATGTTCTTGCTTCGTCTGAAATGTTCCACCTTGCGGCATTAAATGGATCTATGTTATTCAGTTATATGTGCATTCTTACTGTGAGCGGGGTCGCCTCTCCACAGATCTAACCTGCAACTTGGCCTGATGGCATCACCTGCTTGTCTACACTGGATACATGAGTCTAATGCCATACTGTAGAACATTCCAGGCAAAGTACTAAGGTCTCCTAAAGTGCACTGTGTAACTTTTCTGACGTAGGGCCTGGCACTGTCTCCATGGAGATGTTTTCGCTTTGAAATGTTCCACAACATGGCATTTTTTTTAACCAAAAAGGAGAAAAATGAAAGGTCCAATATTACGCAAAATTGACTCTCGTGAGTTTTAGCCATGTTATAATGTTATTACCTTCTCAAAAACATACCTGGAGTTGTGTTTTGTTTCATTCACACATATTTGAGTAACCCTTTATTATTAGTCTGTCTACATCTCCAAAGCTCAAAATGCTCTGTTCCACCTTGTGATGTCATGTAGTGGTAGTTTTTAACAGCTACTTTTTACCTTTTGTTCAGTAGAGATTGTCAGTTCCTGGGTTGAAATCATCCAAATAATCCTAGTGAAGGTGTGTGGAGTTTAAAACCACTGTGGAGCACTTCCTGTGTTACAACATGACATCACAAGTTGGAACAGAGTGTTTTCAACAAAAATAGAGAAAACTCCAGCCTAAATATGCAGGATTTGTGTGTTAAACATCCGTGAATGTAACGAAACACAACTCCAGGTCTGTTTGTGACGAGGAAACAACATTATAACACAGATCAGAAAACAGCGTCAAATTGGCCCTTTAAACGGCTCGTCACCACAAAGTAAAGTCAGTTTTCAGCTCTATATTGGTGCGTTGGTTTTGGTCAGACTTTCTTCCAATTACCCGCAGTAGTTTCGGGTGCTAATTGAGAAGTGAGCTGATGTGTGAAACAAACAGCTAAGTCGATCCCCGTTGCCTGGAGGAGCCGTTTACTAGCTGTCCAATGCCACAGCAGCCAGTCCAATTGAATGGATTTAGCCCTTATTGGCATATGCTAACATGGGCCCTGGAATAACTGTTTTCAGGGCTGGGATTCTGGTTAACCTCTGATCTAATTTAAGCTCAGGGTCACACAAACAACTAATGTCAATACTTGGATTGAGTTTTCTCAAGCTATTAGTTGTTGTGGTTAGTAAGCATTGGATTTTTGAACTGCTTCAAGCTGCTTCTCTGTCTTATACAGCCTTGTTTGTCCATCTCTTTTTTTAGTCTGTTCCCATCTGGAATGTTTAGATGGTTGGGTTGTGATGATTATGAACATAGATACATTTAAAAGGGGGTATTATGTGTCTATGGGGTAGTAACTGCTAACCCAATCTTACCTTTTATTGTTTTGAAAATGCGAAATTTGCCAAAAACAGCGTATTAACATTTTTTCTAAGTTTCAGTTTTGTTTTTGACGCTATGAGCCCCTAGGTCTGTCTGATTGTTTAACTGTACTGTAGATTTTGAAGTTTTTGTTCTTTAGATCTGCTCTTGGGTTTTTGTGTCAGTGGCATAAATTAATTTCAATTTTATCGTTTATGTATATTATATATTCTATATTTTCTTCATCAATATATCGCACATCAAACTGTGTCATTGTGACAAGTCTATGAGCCTCTATATATCACAATATTTCATTATCTTTCTCCACAACCGTTTGGTTTCTTAAGATTTTTGGTTAAATTAGTCCTATTTTTACCCATGTCGCCCATGTTTGTGTTTTAGTCCCTGGTTTGGTCCTGGTTTAGGTTCTGGTTTAGTCCCTGGTCCAGTCCTAGTTTAGTCCTGGTCTAGTCCTGGTCTAGTCCTGGTCTAGTCCTGGTCTAGTCCTGCTCTGATCCTGGTTTTAGTCTTGATTTAGTCCCTGTTTTAGTCCTGGTCTAATCCTAGTTTAGTCCTGGTTTAGTCTTGGTCTAGTCCAAGTTTAGTCCTGGTTTAGTCATGGTTTAGTCCCTGGTTTAGTCCTGGTTTAGTGCTGGTTTAGTTCCTAGTTTAGTCCTAGTTTAGTCCCTTGCTTAGTCCTAGTTTAGTCCTGGTTTAGTCTCTGGTTTAGTCATAGTTTAGTCCCTGTTTTAGTCTTGGTCTAGTCCTGGTTTTAGTTCCTTGTTTAGTCATAGTTTAGTCCCTGTTTTAGTCTTGGTCTAGTCCTGGTTTAGTCCTGGTTTAGTCTTAGTTTAATTCTGGTTTAGTCCCTGGTTTAGTCCCTGATTTTGTCTTGGTTTTGTCCTGGTTTAGGTCCTGGTTTATTTCATTATCCTTCCCCCCAATATTACAACTTCTCCGAGTCCATTTGGTTTGGTAAGATTTTGGGTTAAATGACTCCTATTTTTACCCATGTTTTGTCACATTCAGGCGGAGGTGGTTGGACTTGGGGACAGTGTGGGCAGTAATGAGCCGCTCGTCCAATCGGCTCCTCCGGACACGGCTCTGTTCTCGGCTCTGCTCCTCGCACAAAGGTCACAGATACCTGATTGAGAGCCCCCCGCTGCGAACTGGGAGCAGGCAGCGGCACTCGGAAGGATCGCTCGGAGAACGGGAGATGTGACAAATGTAGGGCGAGATTAGATCTATCAGACCCAGATGAATTGGGGGCTGTGGGTGTCACTGTAGCCGGTAGCAACAGGCAAACAAATTTTTCAACAAGTAGGACTATTTTCTATTCCTAGTTTGTGTCATGTTCAGATTTGTATGGAAAATCTAGAATGCGTTCACACTTTTGGGTTAAGTTTGAGAACATATGGAGATTTGGTTCGGTCCAATTCTAGTTCTGGTTTAATCCCTGGTATAGTCCTGGTTTAGTCCTAGTTTAGTCCTGGTTTAGTCCTGGTTTAGTCCTGGTTTAGTCCTTGGATTAGCCATGGTTTAGTCCTGGTTTTGTCCTGATTTAGTCTATGGTTTAGTTATGGTTTAGTTATGGTTTAGTCCTGGTTTAGTCCCTGGTTTAGTCCTGGTTTATTCCTGGTTTAATCCTGGTCTAGTCCATGTTTTGTTCTGGCCTAGTCCTGGTTTAGTCCTGGTTTAGTCCTGGTTTAGTCCTTGGTCTAGTCCTAGTTTAGTCCTGGCTTACTCATGGTTTAGTCCTGGTTTAGTCCCTGGTTTAGTCCTGGTTTATTCCTGGTTTAATCCTGGTCTAGTCCATGTTTTGTTCTGGCCTAGTCCTGGTTTAGTCCTGGTTTAGTCCTGGTTTAGTCCTTGGTTCAGTCATGGTTTAGTCCTGGTTTAGTCCCTGGTTTACTCTTGGGCTAGTCCTGGTTTAGTCTTGGTCTAGTCCTAGCGTCTTCCTGGTCTAGTCCTAATTTAGTCCTGGTTTAGTCCCTGGTCTAGTCCTAGTTTAGTCCTGGTCTAGTCCTGGTGTAGTCCTGCTCTGGTCCTGGTTTAGTTCCTGCTTTAGTCCTGGAGTTAGTCCCAGTTTAGTCCCAGTTTAAATGTGGTAACTGAAGAAAGCATGGCTCAATCTTTGACATTTAAGATGAGTATTTAGTCCATAAGAATTAATGCTGCACTATGTACTTTTTCTGTTTTTTGCTGGTCTCTGCCATTCTCCATATTTTGCCTGGAATGTTCCACAGAATGGCATAGATGTATCTCACATTATGGAGACAAGAAGGCGACTTTTCTTTTTTTTTTTTAATCACCTTCACTTCACAGGACACTTTGAATATCAGTGACATTCATATTTTTGTTAAGCCTGTGACCTTTTTAATAATTCAAACTTCTATATAATCATGAAAAGGATTAGTAATAGGTCATTGCTTATGTTAAACTAAATGCTCTGTCATATTTTTATAGCTTTAATTCCCAGCTTTCACCATTATTGCTGAGAATTTGCAAACTCACAGTCCAATGTAGATAAGGCAACAGTAGCTCAAAACATCATCGTAAAACATCATTGGGAGAGCGGTCAGATCCACTGACTCACAGGTTGGCGGTGCGATTCCAGCTCCCGCAGATGAATACTGCCATTGTGTCCTTGGGCAAGACACTTAACCCACCTCGCCCCCAGTGTCTGCGTACACTGGTGTATGAATGTGTGTGTGAATGGGTGAGTGGTTCCTTGAAGGTGGAAAAGCGCTATATACAAACCTGACCAATTTCTATTTACCATATAAACTTGTGTCCCAAGCCAGAATTAATAGGGCAGTAATATTAGGAAGGGCATCCGACATAAATTGCAATGTCTATTTATTAAGTAAATCAATGTTTTGCACAAGATTTCCTTTGGTGAACATTTTTGTTTTAGCAAAAGTCAGAATAAAACTGCTACTATTTTGATTTCTGTAGGCTATATGCCATTATATCATCACTCATATACCATTGCACCATACTGAAGTAACTGCATTCTCACTCAAAAAGAACTGTGAATTATTTCCCCGGTGGCTTTTGGTTAGACATAAAGAAACACAAACTTAAACGCCCTCTTAACTTTTTGAGCTAACTTTTAAGCTATTACATTAGGCCAGGGTTCTTGCATGCCGCCGCTAACGCCATACATATGCAAGGTTAGGAGAGGCTAGAACCGAACAATCGAATCAATACTGAGCCACTTTTAGAAGGGAACGGTCTATCTACCAGTAGTACTATTATGCTTAAATGAATACTCACATTTACTCCCACACACATGTTCAAACTCCATTGCAATCGTTTTGACTCCCATGACTAGCGCTGCCCCCTCATTCATCAATAGGTTTACAAATGTTGAGGTGAAAGGTCGACTTCGTACACTAGCGAGCCAGGAAAGGTAGAGAGAGAATTACCAGTATGTAAGAGTACACCTTAAGCAATGGTTCTTCTTCAGGTGGATGGAGGATTTTGATGTTTTGATTAAATTCGGTGCCATAGTTTAGTTTAGCTTTTGGTAAAGGTTCAGTCTGTCTTCGCTTTTAAACTGTAGCGATTCTTTTTGTCAGACGAAGCGTTTGTTTACCTGCTTTATATGTTTATTTACTTCCTGTATCTTCCTCAGAAGCGTCACATGATGGTGTAGTGCTGTGTTTACTTGTTTTTTTCCAGTAGGGGAAGCTTCAATGGTGGAAGGTAATAAAGTACAAGTAGTAAATTGCTGTACTTAAGTAGAATTTTTAGGTACCTGTACTTTACTTAAGGACATTTTACTTTTACTTCATTGCATTTTTCTTTTACTTCACTACAATTGAGAGCATTATCTGTACTTTCTACTCCATTTCTACATTTTTGAACTGGACTGAAAAGTAAAAAGTACTTTTCACATGATGTGAGGGGTTATTTTTACCATGTTCGTGATAACATCCTGACTAAAGTTTTCGAGTTCAAGCTTTGGCTTTGAGCAAAACAAAAATAAACACACAAAATTCATAAGAAATTGACACATATTTCTACTGTTGACCAAAATATGTATCATTTTAAATCAATATCACATTTAACAGTTTAACAAATGGACAACACTTGTGTGAAATACTTATACTTTTTACTCTTAAAGTGCATTTTTAAACGGATACTTAAATACTTTTACTTAAGTCAATTTTTTCATGTGATACTTTTACTTGAGTAACTTTTTACCTCTGTATCTGTACTTTTACTTAAAGTAACAAATTGAGTACTTTATCCAACACTGGGAAGCTTACGCCCCCTACTGTCTGACGCCTTCTCCATGACTGCATCCCATGTGTGTGATAAGGTGTACGCTCCCTCGTCTCGATTCATGCCCCTTGGACTTTTGTTTGCGGATCTCGTCGGCCTCTCTGATCCAACCGTGGCATTGGTCCAGCCCATGATGTGGTTTTGTCTCTTGCCGTGGTCAGATATGGCTGATTTCAGACTTTCCCTTTTATTGCTTCAGTTTGTCTGTTGGCCGTTTCTTTTTCACACTAGTTTTGATGTTTTTTGAAGACGGCAGACAGTAGGGGGCGTAAGCTTCCCCTACTTAGTACCTACAAGTTGAGCAACTACACCATCACGTGTCGCTTCTGAGGAAGATACAGGAAGTAGCCGAAACATGTAGATAGATAAACAAACGCTCCAGTCTGAAAAAAAAAAAAAAAAGTTTAATCCTGGGTTACTCCTAGTTTGGTTTGGTTTAGTCCTGATTCCGTTTTTTGTTTTTTTTGTTTTTTTTTGTAATATAGCTCTCTTTTTCCCCGGGGTTATCCTGAATTATATACGTATTTATGATGTTTCTTCCTATAGGAGCTGGGTGTAATGACAAAAAATAAATCACATTTTTGTTTTTCCATTCAGGCTCTTTTTAGCAGATCAAAACTTTGGTTGAAAAAGTTTTGGAATGGCCATCCAAAAGGAGGAGTTGTGGTTAGCTTCCCATCCTTCCTGTCAGATTATGACTTTGTTCCATTCGCAGATACAGAGATACAGGGTTCGAGTGAGGAAGTGTGTGGGGTTTAGATATGCCCCATCTCCAAACAGACCCACCCACCCCACATGGTCCAAGTAACACAAGGAACTGATATGTGCGGACGGCTTTATGACTTTTAGGTGCTCAAGTTACGACCTCAATACTAAAACGTGATGGAACACTGAGGAAACTGTAAACACATTCTTATTGTTTGCAATTCTCTGTTTATATTTCAAGGACAAGCAAAATTGGATACTTTGGTGCCACAAATGCACCTTAATAATTTGGTGATAAACATTTATACTCACACCTGCTCCTGTTTTCAACTTTTTAAATGGACTTATGAATTCTTTTATTTTTTGTTTGTATTTTTCTGTATTTGAACAGGGCGTCCATGTAAAAGAGAGTCTGGGTGATCTCATTGGGACTAGAAATGAAGATGAATTCTCATATTATTGTGTTCTTCTCAGTAAAACAAAAACTCTCTCAAAAAGTCTCTAGATTGTATTGACAGTATAGATAGAATTTGCAATATTTTAGCCAAAAAATACTAAAAAAGCATGTTTTCGTTGTGTTTTTTTTTTTTTATTGCACTGAAAAAACATAGAAGAGGCTGTGAACAGGCTTGCATCTTCACAAACCTGGAAATCCATGGAAATGTTTTGCTTTAGCTATAATTTTCCACAGCATGGCATAAAACGCATCTGTCTCCATTGAGAACGTTCCAAAGTCTGGTTTTAACGTTCTGTTTTTATGGAATCATCCAGGTGACTGGCCACCCTGAGAAAGTTGCATATACACTGTACCTTTAAAGAAGCTCTGTAGTTATAATCTATGACACCCGTGGATCATTATGTTATAATTTGGACATTTTAAATCTCAATATTCACCTAAAACGACTTAATAAAAAAAAAACAATTCCACTGACTTCCACAGTAGAAAACTGCGGTGCCCAACGTCATCGCAACAAAGAGCTGTAAAGTTGTCGGTCTCTCCTATGGATAGCTACTCATCACGCTAGCAAATAGTGGATTTTTTTTCATTTGTACCAAAATGACGCGGCCGAATGCTACACGCATCATCGATTAAGAAAAGAAAATTGAAGAAAGAAGTAAGTACAGAGCAGTGGGCGTACGCTGGTGTCGGTAAAAGCGGGGATTGATCGGCAATATGGCGTCTTGAAAATAATCAGTTAAAGATTGCTTAAACATGCACGAATCACTCCGAGTACAACTTCGAGATGGTAAATGAGAAGAGGAAACAACTATAACATGGTTAAAAGCTCTGAAAAGTCAGTTTTGCATAGGTCTCCTTTAATATTATGTTAAAGTTATCTAGTTA
Source organism: Periophthalmodon schlosseri (assembly GCA_000787095.1). Taxonomy (NCBI): domain Eukaryota; kingdom Metazoa; phylum Chordata; class Actinopteri; order Gobiiformes; family Gobiidae; genus Periophthalmodon; species Periophthalmodon schlosseri. The sequence continues at coordinate 63,905 of KN477335.1, forward strand.
TACAACCCTACCTATACAATCTGGAAAAGTTTCACAGCACACAAAGGAGACTGGTAACTTTCCGTGGCATCTCCAGAACCGAACGCCAAAAGATTAGAGCAGTAACTGTTTTCTTTTATTACAATGGCATTTTGGTGGTAGAACGTGGACCTTTTAACTCTTGGTGTCTGTGTGTGCTGCCATCTGCTGGGTCTAATAGCATGAAGAAGACGGGGCCAGTTGGCACTTCAAACTGTGGCATGTCCAACTTCCCCTTGTGCACTTCTCTGCTCCCTCTCCCTCCCTCCGCATCTCCGCACAGCCAAACTTCAAGCCATCTGTGGTGAAGGAGGCATCTATAGCAGCAACGATAACTTTGCATAAGAAGACTGCATTGTGTTTATGTTATAGAGCGAACGCCGCCCACAGCTATAGGAACAATATGCCCTCGAGTTCACTGCGGAGCGACTGAAGCTTTGTATACGGCGTTTTCTAAGCTAAAGAGTTTTTCAGTTATCTCGTTGGGCTTTGTGCATGTCTTAAAAGCGTTTTCAAGCTACGTAAACACTGTTGTGCTGGTTCATAACAGAGACGCTATTATTGTTCAGATATGAAAAAGAAGCCATAGTCATAAGAGGCCGCTGCAGGGTGGACTGTCTGAAGTTTGAAGTTGCCAATCAATATTTCACATTGCATTTTAAGAGTTTGATGATGGGCAGAGAGACGCTGCGGTTTTTGGAGAGGTGTTTTTGGTTTGGTCGTGTCTAGCATCAAAAGTAAAATGAATATAGACGTACATACTTGCTGTTTCGAAGGGGATGTTTTTCAATCTGAAGGTATAAAATAGGTGGAAAGTCAGTAACGTTTTAAAATGAACATATAGAGTTGTGCTACGGGCGACAGTAGCTGAGTCGGTAGAGTGTTTGTCCGCTGATCTGAAGGTTGGCGGTTCGAATCCCGCTCTCGACGTAGACATCATTGGTTGAGCGGTCAGATTCCGGCTCCCACAGGTGAATGCTGTTGTTGTGCCCTTGGGCGAGACACTTAACCCGGTTCACCCCCAGTGTCTGGTGTACGAATGGGTGAGTGGATCCTTGATGTTTATCTTCTGCCTCATGATAATTAATGATTTTAAAATTCCATAAACCAAATTTTCAATGTACTATTCAAGGTACATAAACAGCCAAACAGGTAAAAGGCAAGAAAGTTTATTTGAAAAGCCCAATTCATACACAAACTCATTCAAAGACCTTTACAGAACTAGAATTAGTATATCCTCTTTTCCACTATAGCATAGACCTATCTCCATGGGTTTCAGAATGATGAACAATTAGGACTGTTGTCATAGAGATTAACAATTTAAAGCTAAATATTATATCTTTTGAATGAGGAAAAGACCTCAAAATGCTCTTCTCTCTGGCGTTTAAATGTCCTATATTAATATATTCATTAAAATTGACTCTCGTGAGCTTTAAACGATGTTATAATGTTGTTACCTCCTCAAAAACAGTTCTGTTTTGTTTCATTCACACATGTTTGCGAAACTCTTTATTATTACAGTCTACATCTCCAAAGCTCAAAATGCTCTGTTCCACCTTGTGATGTCATGAAGCGGTAGTTTTCAAGTTAACAGCTACTTTTTACCTTTTGTTCAGCAGAGATTGGAAATTCCACGGATGAAATTGTCCAAATTATTCTAGTGAAGGTGTATGGGGAGCACTTCCTGTATTATCACATGACATCACAAGGTGGAGCAGAGTGTTTTCTGTTTGGGGAGAAGAATCAGCCTAAATATACAGGATTTCTGTGTTAAACATGTGTGAATGAAAGAAAACACAACTCCAGGTCTCCAGGTTATAACAACATTATAACATAGATCAGAAAACAGCGTAGTATGAGCCCTTTAATACTACCTAAATACTACTACCTAATACTACCTAAACAGGACATCTTGGTGTTTTATCATACTTTTACCATACCATGTTATGTTATTATTTTTTTTACTTTTATGTGAAGCACGTTGGTCAGCTGAAGTTGTTTTAAACACGCTATATAAATAAACTTGCATTGAATAACAGGAAGCTGCCACGTACGAGTAATGTCCCCCCTTGTTTCTTTAAATACAACACATAACCGCAAACGCTGTAGGAGACATCGGATCCCCCTGACAGCTGTGCACTCAAACGCAAACCGCCTCGTGTCAGTGCGGCCGGCGACAACGCTAATATATCCCACATACTGTAACCTAAATCTGGGACGTATATGAAGACATAATTAAAGAGGATAAACAAAAGGAACTGGAGTAACGCTGGGTCGATGTGCGTCCGTCCGTTTCCTCTGTGTAGTCATATGAGAGCGGCGGGGTGGAACAATGGTATTTTTAGCTGTTGTCGTCTCCCCGGCGATGCAGACTGGAGGGTGCCTGGGCGCCATGGCGATAACTGACACACAGAGGGAAGTGGGTCAGGTACGTTTGACAGGCCGTTCAGAAAAGTGAAGAGAAAGCGAAAGTATTTTGTCCTAGTAAAATGTTCGGGAAGCCGCCAAACTGCGGCGGTTAGGCAAGATCATTAAAACTGTGGCTCGGCGGTAAAGCCTCAGCCCACACGCCAAAAGGTTGTCGGTTTCGAACGCGTATATGAGCTGTACGTGCTGCCATTGTGTCGTTTGGCAAGACGCATCGCCCTATGTACATTTTGTTCATTGTAAACTGCGAAATTAATCTAAAACTTATCACCCGGAGTCATCGTTTTTCAACTAAGTACAGAGCAATGGGCGGGGACAGGGGGTAGGTGAAAACAGCCATTTTCTGAGCAGCCAAGCCTTGAATGCAGGACAGTTGATACTTTGCAGTAACGTCACTCTGGGGGCGTTCTGCATGAATGTCTATGGTGGAATGTTCAGCAGTTACCGTGGAGAGACAGTGCGCACAATAGCAAACGCAGACAAATGTTTTTAAGTCTGAAAATGTAAGAAAAAAATCCAACAGCACATTTTTAAGAACCTATGATCACTACGAGCACTTATGGTTCCGTTTAGGTGTTTTTTAGGTGATTTTCAACAAAAAAGTGACTGGAAGAAAAAGTTGTCTAATGTTAGCTAGCGTGTGACTGTAATGTTTTTGTTTGGTTTTTTTTTAGAGGGACTTGAGGCTCATCATGTTGTCTAAGTCAGTTCTTTCTGGTCAGATTGTGTTAAAGTCTAACTTCAGTAACAGCTTCAGACAGAGCAGTGCCTCTAGTTAGCATTACACCCCCCAAGGAATGTTGATGACATCAGCTGCAAAATATCAATATGAGATTAGAGCTAGATCAGAGGATGCACCTTATATCTCCCACTGTTTAATTGTGGTTGTCAGGTTGTTCTTGCCCTCCTCTTCGCTCCTTCTCTTTGCTCCTCCTCTTCGCTCCTCCTCTTCACATCTTTCTTCAGAGCAGCCCCGCCCCTGTGCCTTTGTGCCTTTGTGCCTTTGTGCTAACAGCAGTGACACAGTGTCTCAGCTATCTGCAGCCGCCAGAGCTCCGAGTGTGGAATCACTTTAGTCTGGAGCAGGAGCGTGTCATCTGAGAGAGAGAGGGAGGGAGAGAGGGA
>KN477337.1:3995-16938 GCA_000787095.1 Periophthalmodon schlosseri
GTCTCAGGCCTCCATTTCTGTTTAAGGAAGGATTGTCTTTCCTAACAAAAAATGCTTCTTTAACTCCCCTCTCAAACCATTTATTCTCTCAGGCTAAGATCTGTACCTTACTATCTTCAAAGGAGTGGTTAGTGGCCTTAGTACTTAAACATTACCTGGTTGAATCTTGTGCAAAAGAGGCAACAAACTTGACTCCTTCACTGTAGATATGCCAATTTAAACAATAACACGTGCAACATTCCAGTCCCTATTGTTGGGTTTCAGATGAGATCACAACATTTTATAGGTTAATAATATTTAATACAGATGGGGACAGGTAAAATAAAAAAAGTCTAAAGGCTAAACTCTGATAAAACTTGATTTCTGTCATAAATAATCAGACTCGACTGGCACAAGTATTTATTTTCTAATAATAACCATACAAGTTTTTGTCAAGCTGGATCTCATCTCTCGTAAACAGATTGGAGAGAAGTGGAAATTATCGCTCTGTCAACAACTCGAGCTAAGGTAATACGACTAAGGCTCGCAACTTTACACCAAAACCCAACAGTTTATTTAATCATTTATAATCAGGATCAACAGTGTGATAAACCAGCGCTTGTATCTGCATCATTCAGTCGCGCTGTGTCCAGTTAAAGACCTGTCGCCCTGCTGTTGTTTTTCCAACTCTCGCAATGCATTGTGGTCTATATTGACCGGTCTAGTGACCACTGATCCTCACTACTTTTCAAGGTGCATTGTGGGAAATATTGAATGTGCTATTTTTTCACTCCCTGGACAATCGGACAGCACTAAAAACGGCGTGACCCCTAAATAGTGCCCCCTATAGGGAACAGTGTGGACATCCGGACACGGCTTTAGTCTTACACAAATGATGCATTTCTGTTTTAATACAAATGTGTATAGATTTCTAAAGTCCTGTCATGTTAAATTATCATCTGTTAGTGCACTGTCTGCTCCACAATGAATAACAATGCAAGTCCAAAATCATTTATAATTAGGTCCACTTTATCAGACACAGTTTATTTCACAAAGTACGGCAGCCTAAGTGGGTCAAACTAATGAATAAGCTTGTTAATGTGTTTACAGAAACTTATTAACTGCTGCATTGTTTATTATTTATACTGAGTCATAATTAACTTGACAATTTGAATTATCTTCCTTGTTTGCACATAAAATTTTTCTTCCAAAACCTTAAAAATTGGTACTTTTTATGAGAAATAAACTCCTGGTGGATCTGCAGCTGTATAAGGCGGCTGGGGGAGCAGAGATAAAACTGACATCTGCTGCTGTTTATTTAGCGTCATTTATGTTGACAAATTTACTGCTTAAATTTCAAGTGCGATGGAGCTAATAAGGCTCACAAAAGATTATGCTGAATTTTGACTTAAAAAAAAAAAAAAAACTAATTTTAGTAACAATGTGTCATGAGTGGCTTCTGTATGACATCAGGTAATTGTTAAACACATTTAAACTACACGGCACCATTAGCGTGCATCCCGCTAATGAAACTACTGCACATCGCATCAGGTTTGTGAAGTTGTAGTGTATTGTTTTGTATCATGCTTTTGTATATTTATGAAAAATTGCTATGTGTGGGGTTCAAATAGGGCCCAGGAGAGATCGCTAGATTACCCAAACATGTACGGATGACATTTAAAACCTCTTCAGGCATGTTTTTGATGAGGGAACAACGTTATAACATTGAAGAAAGGTCCACGAAGTCGATTTTGCTTGACGTAAAGCCGACGTTTACTATACACTGCAAGAGAAACCGTTTTACAGTCGTCCAAGTTTCAATTAAAAAACAACAAGGATTTAAAATGTATCTCTCAACATTGCCACATTTGATTCCCTCAAACTTGCATTGTGTTATTTTTTTTTTTTCTGGTGGAGGGTTGCCTTGTATGTTCCACAGTATGGCATTAAAACAACTTAGCACCACCCGGCCAAGTAACAAGTCAGACGTGTGAAGATAGAAATAAATCCCGTCCCATTCTGTGGAAGATTCTATCATCTCCATATCATCATCTCCAAAGTTACACTTTTTAATTTCGGTTCTATATTTTCAGCTTGACATCTTCTATTTGTGTCTCCCAAATTGTAGGGCCATACTCTTCCTTTACATTGGCTTGTTTCTTCCATAAAAGCAACTTCTGCAGGAACTGGCCCAACACTGGTAAATTATTCCACTTTTAAGTCCCAAATACTGGTCTAATCATTTTATTGAAAAGATAAGTCCGTCTCTGGAGTCAATAGATCAATGCCGTATCTGTATTTCTGGTGAAGGAGATCGACTGATTGATCTGTGTTGCCATGAGCGACCAACAAATGGAAAATGATATGATATTTTGCAATATGCACGTTTTGTTGATTTTTGGGAATACCGCTTTGCTATGTGTTTTATTTTTTTACTTATCATACTGGAAATATAAGGTTCTTGGTCTTGGTTACTGAGACAGACAGGTTTTCATTCACTATTCACTATTCAAAAACTGTGAAACTTGAAAGTTGTTAACTGCCACGGCAACGGCCTTAATTTTGAATCCTTCTCAAACTTATAGACTAGAAATTTAGAGTGACCAACTGACCTATCCAGGAATATCTCTGCCTAATACTTTTGCATGTTTTGATTTCACTTCTTGTAATGAGTAACCCCGAAAGTACTTGAAAAACAGTAAGGGAACGCGTTTATTTATATTAGTCTCATGCGCAAGCTTTATGCAAATTGGCCACCATTCATTATATTTAATAGCCCTCTCCTGCTTTGTAAATGCTTAAACATATGCCACCATGTTAATAATCCACTGGAGACTCTCATAGTAAAGATTATATATTCACTTACGCTGTTCGTTTCAGACTAGCTTTACTTCTAGCTTTCCTTTAGATTATGTATTGATTATTTCCATTAGATAAAATATATACGTGTTCTTATGTCACAGACCCCTTCAAAAGCTGCGCACTGAAATCTCTACCCACACCAAAAAAAGAGAGAAAAATCTTTTTGGTCGGCAGAGAGCATACAGGGCTTGACACATCTCGGACAATACGGGCGCTTATCAAACTTAGCCTCGGGCGCTAACCTTTGTTCTCCTGTATCAAACCCATACAATAGCAGTGCTCCAGTGAAACATCCCACACTAACATTGATATGCAACCAAAATAGCACAGTGGCCTTTGAAAGAACGGCTCCCTATGCAACCACCATGTTTCGTTATTTAATGCAGTGGATAAGGGCAGAGGGAGGCAGGAGGGAATTCTGTCAGCTTTGAAATCAAACTAGTAGAAATGTTTGGTGATAGGACGAGGCAATGTGCAGTAACATTACAGTTTTATATATTGTTAATGAATTCACTACTTGGTTGTGGTAAGTTACTCCTTCTGCCCACAGGGTAAATTCACACACCTCTCTGGGACTGCCTGCCCAGAAAGGTGTGTGGAGTGTATTTCCCAAAGACACAAAAACATGGCTCAGTGCTGACAGTGGCTCAGTGGTTAGAGCATTGGTGCCCCCAACCTGATGTTTGGAGGCTGGATTCCCGCTTGGAAGTTCTGTTGCTGTGTCCTTAGGCAAAACGCTTCATCCCTTTTTTTTGCCGAGTGTGAAAGTGGTGTGTGCGTGAGTGTGTTTTCGGTGGTGATCAGAGGGTGCGATGGTGCAGATTGGCAGCTTCACTTCCATCAGTCTACCCCAGGGTTTCAACAAGTCTATAAAGTGCATTACAAATGTAAGGTGTTACTAGTAGTAAAGCAAATTGTATTGCGCAAAATCGACTTTTCAGAGCTTTTAACCATGTTATAGTTGTTTTCTTCTCATTTACCCTCTTGAAGTTGTATTTGGAGTGATTCGTGCATGTTTGAGCAATCTTAAATCACTTATTTTTAAGACGCCATATTGCCGATCAATCCACCGGCACACGCCCGCTGCTCTGTGCTTACTTCGTTCTCCAATCTCCAAAAACTCCAAACTCGCTAGTGTTTGTTGTGATGACGTTTACGACGACGTGAACTTCCACTGGGCACCGCAGTTTTCTAAGACAGAAGTCAGCTTGTTTCATTTTCAGTTTTATTTTCTTAATCAGTGATACACGTAGGATTCGGCAGCGTCGCATAGTTATTTTGGTACAAATGAAAATAAAATCCGACACTCACTAGTGTGATCTGCAGTTATCCATAGGAGGGGCCAACACCTCCCATTGGGCACCGCAGTTTTGTACAGTGGAAGTCAGCTGACTTTTTCTTTTATTAAGTCATTTGAGATGAATATTGCGATTTAAAATATGCAAATTATAACATAATGACCCATAGGTGTCATAGATTATAGCAGACACAAGCAGAATAGGTCTTCTTTAACAACAGGTTTTGTTTGTTTTTATTTAGATCCCCATTGGCTACTGAAAAATGTTGCTATTAAAGCTGGTTTGAACTGTTAACCCTCTGGCATGGAGGACCTCTCTATCACTGGTTTCAGGTTACGGACCAACAGTGGATTATTAAAACAACATAATGTAAATCTTTTCAGAAATAATATTTTCTCTCAGGGTCTGCCATAAAAAAGCGCACACTTGCAGGCGTAAGTGTCACTGACCTAGTGTTTCTAAAGACAAGACTTTGAGAAGCACATCAGACGCAGCCTTACTCCAAGCTACAACCAAACACTGAAGTCAAAGTAATGCAGATACTCAACAAAAACAGCTGAAGTTGCTTTTGAGAAGAGTGCCTCCCTATGCAACCATTGTGTTTATATCCCAACTGCAGCAGAGAAGGACTGAGCAACACGATGGGGAATTCTATCGACTTTGAAATGAAAACTAGTAAAAATTTCAGTGATTCGTTTGAGGCGTGTGCGTGCATATACGTGGTCTGTAGCGATCCGGCAGTAAATTGCGGTAGATTTCTCCCAAGGGAACCCCGGGATGCGAGCGCCGTACGAGGGGATGGTAACTTAAAGCCGACAGAAAGATTATTCAAATGATGTGCTGCTCTGCTTTGCTCTTGCCCCTGCCGTAAACGCGCCAAAACCTGACATTTATTCACAGCTCGAGACAATTCACAAGGATTTCGCAGCGCTCCATCTTGTGAAGGTCCCCCAGTCCTCCGGCCCTGTCCGCAGACTCCGAGGGGAGCGATTGTTTATGAATCAAATATTTGGTTTGGAAGGACTCCCTTTCTCTCTCTCCTCTTCATCCCTCTCTCTCCCCTTCTTCCCTCTCTCTCCTCTTCATCCTTGCCAGCAGCATGGACAATAGAAAGGTCACCCGGGCCTCCTCCAGATCAGGCAGAATAACATGACAGAGGGGTTTCATTTGGGGAGCTGTGAGCCAAGCAGTGGTGTAGTAAACTCAAACTGTAGGGGAGATAGTGATAAAGGAAACGATAAGGAAGCGAGGTTTGTTTTGTTTTTTTCAAATAGGGAAGAAGGCATCAAAGTACGTACATTGTAGGTCACAGTGGTTTTATTTGTAACTAAATACGTTCAAATTAATAGTTACTTTGATCATTTTTGCATTGACAAATTCATAGTTTGGATTTCTGTGCTTAAACAGGAGCAGTGTAGAACTTCTATGGGAAAAAAATGGGGAAAAAAAGAAAATGCTAATAATAATTTAAAAAGCAGATGTAATTGCTTTATTAAAAACACTATGCAACTTTTCAGGTGGAGGGTATTCGCCAACTAAACTCATCTATTTCCATGGAGACGAGCAGGTGACGCTACCAGACCAAATCACAAGTCAGATCTGTGGAGACTGCTTAGATTTCTGGATAAGCTGAAGAAGATGGCTCCGCAGAGAGGTGGTCACACTTATTGATATTTTGCAGCTGATGTCATCAACATTCCTTTCGGGTGTGACGCTAACTGTAAGCACTGCTTTGTCTGAAGCTCTGTTACTCAAATTAGACTTTAATATGAGCTTTAATTTCGCACAATCTGATCAGAAAGAGCTGACTTAGTTGGAACTACAACAGGTGAGATGATTTTTGCTATTAAACAAGTCTGTCAGACATAAAATTACACAAGTTAGCTAGCATTAGCCAACAGTTTTTCATTTAGTCACTCTCACCTTTTTGTTGAAAATCACCTAAACAGGACCAAAAACGCTCGTATTGAGCACAGGCTCCTGAAAATGTGTGGTTTAAATCCATTTTGTATTTTTTCTTGAGTTTTCAGACTCTTAAAACGTTTTTTGGCGGTGTTTGCTAATGTGCGCATTGTGTCTCTATGGTAACATTCCAAACATAGAGACACATGTAGAACAGCCCTAGTGTGATGTCACTGCAAAGTATCATTGATTGTATTAATTGAAAAATGTTTTTTAACATAGATAAGTTTAATGCCATACTGTGGAACATTCTCAGCCAAGCATTAACAGCTTCATGGAGACAAGCAGGTGAATACACTTCTCCAGAAAAAGTTACGCAGTGCACCTTTATAACTGTGATTTTTATATATATGAACTATGTTACATCTATTGGAAAAAAATATAGCCTAAAAAAGAGCAGGTAAAGTGAACGTTTTATATTATCAAAGGCTTCAAATGGTACATGTTTTTACTGCAATATAAAGCTTTGTACTCTCAGAAAACCTATATTTTATACATATGAAGCGAGACACTTTGAACAGATTTTCTATAGACTCAAAAAAGCATTCAATACAACACACACACATACCCACATATACACACACACTTCCTTCTATAGCTGTATCTTAACCTGCAGAAAACACATGGAAATCCTGGGTCTGGGGGTGACTGTGGTGGATCCAACTTGTTATTGCGACTGGCCACTTGCCGCATGCTGGGTTATGACCATGGCTCTCGCTACAATGACAGGAGAAATTGGACTTAAAGCGGAGAATAGATGGTGTGAGGAGAGAGAGCGGCTATAGTGGGGTTTTATGGGGGGGATGGGGTCTGGGTACGCGTGGGTGGGCGGTCGGGGGGGAGGGATTCGGAGCAAAGCTGTCGCGGCGGACATATTGTACTTTGATGGGTTGGCTTTCATTTTTACTACCGTTTTTCTTCGGCGTAGAGGAGCGGTATTAAAGTCTTCAATCTTTAGTTGATATTACAAGACCGCCGGCAGATTGCGATAAACAGCTTTGGCACTTCCTCCCAGAACATCTGTTGGGACTGTGACAAAAGCAATGTAATTATAACGTTAGCTTACATACCGTTGAAGTCATAGTAACGGTTTGGAGAGGAGGGGGAGGGGCTATTGCTACAAACAGGAGGAGGTAAGTGCAGGTATGTGGTTTTATAGTCTCACGTTCAGGTTTTGCGTCGGTGGAGTTAAAGTAGGTCTTTACAAAGAACTGTGAATCATAACGTGGAGATAAACAGGTGCAAAACCAGTCCATGTAATAAAATAGGCTTATGTGGAACAGGTTATGTCATACAAACAGTGAAGTAACTGTACTGTCTGTGGGTGACTGTTTAAAGACACAGTACCGTATTTTCCGGAGTATAAGTCGCACCAGCCAAAAAATGCATAATAATGAAGAAAAAAACATATATTTCACATATAAATATCGCACACCCGACCAAACTATGAAAAAAAGTGCGACTTATAGTCCGGAAAATACGTATGTAACTTTTTAAAAAATCTATCGCCATGGGACATATTTCAAACCATGGAACTTTTAACAATGACGTAACTGTACTGTCTGTGTGTGATTGTTTAAAGACACAGTATGTAACTTATTATTATTATTTTTTAATCTATTTCCATGGGAAATATTTCAAAGTATGGTTTTAACTTTTAACAGTGATGTAACTATACTGTGTTTAAAATGTACTTGTTTTTAGTGATGACAAGATATGAGATTGGATGAGATTTTGACATAATTTGTAATAAATAATTTGTAATAAATAAATTGTGAAATCCAGTTCACAATTTTGGCCTAACAAGTGATTTATTAATGTAATGTAATAGTTTCGTTGTCATTATACCACTGTGCTGGAGCTATAGCTTCTCAAGGAGGTGTAACTCACTAGCACTTAACTCTTTTTGTCCAGTTTAAATGTAAGTTTAAATGTGGCGATGTGGCACGAGATCCCGTCTATACTTGTCTCATAAATGTAATGTAGTGTTTCTTTGTAAATTCCTTTTAGCCAAACCAAATTAAAATATAAATTGATATTGTTGTTTTGTTTTGTTTTTTCTGAAAATTGTTTGCGATTTGATTTGTGACATGTGCTCATTGTAAACAACTCCAGGAGTGTTAATATTTGAGAGAAACTGAAATATGAACTGATGAACACAAGAATCCCACGCATTTCAGAATATGTTTGTAGAAGTCTAAACTACAGGTACAAGATTTTTCCATAAAAAGACAGGATTTGATAATTGCACCAACTCAAACTGTGATTTTGATTCAAATTAGAATTTTATTATTTTGTCAGTTAATTTTAGTATTTTCTGGAAACACTTTTTTGACTCTCCCAACTTTCCATACTCTAAGTTCCCAACTTTATAAAACCTAATTTAACCAGATGGAATTGGTTACTGTTCAGAGATAGCCATCCACTGCCCCCTGCTCTAATAAGACAGTTCTGTGCCGGGCTGTAGGTGGACATGGGATAATAACACTGAGGCCAATCACTACCACACGGACCTGATTAGAACCAAAAATGGAAGTTCCTTTTTTTTTTTTTTTATCATTTTAATAACAACATTTGAGAAAGTTAGTTACCAGTCTATTTAAAGGTCCACTATGCAACTTTCTGGGTGGACAGAGCGCCACCTTCTGTCGGCCAAGGACATGATATAGAACAGTATTAAACGTATGCATCTCCTTGGAGACAACTGGGTGTTATAGGTCAGATCTGTGGAGAGCCGACCACACTCACAGAAAGAATACAATTTTTCAATGTATTTCTTTGGTAATAAAAACATCTGTATTGAAGAAATGCAAGGTAGAAGAGACATGAGAAAAGATAATGTCATACTATGACACATTTCAAGGCAATAACATTTCCACGGAGAGTAAAATTTAGTGAATTGGTATATTGTTCAGGTAACTTCATATATTCTCTCAAGTTCACCATGGTTCAGTGGTAGAGCATTTGCCCAGTAATCCAAAGGTTGGGAATTTGATAAGAGCTACAAATAGCTCACTGCTATTGTGCTCTTGGGCAAGATACTTTACCCTCCTTGTCTCCCGTGTCTACGTAGTATGCTGTTGTATGAATGAACTTATGGAAATTAATCCATCTCTGCAGTGACAAGTGTTTACATGCATTCTGCTTCAGAATGGTGAAAAACTAGAACCCTTGCCATAGTAATTAACAATAAAATCTATCTTTTGAATGGTGACAAGTGCTCAAAATGTTGCCTATAACAGGAACCCGAAATGTTTGAAGGCAAGGCAAGTTTATTTGTATAGCACAATTCACAAAGCAATTCAAAGTGCTTTACAGAATAAGAAAGACATTAAAATAATACAACAAATAAAAACATAAATAATCCCAAATAATCATCATAAAATTAACATTAAAATAGAAGAGTGCAGAATAAAAACCTTTCAGTCATATGCATATGAACCGAGCCACAGGAGCCAGTGCAGAGACCTGAGTACAGGACTTATGTGCTCGTACTTCCTGGTTCTAGTCAGGACCCGAGCAGCAGCGTTCTGGATGTACTGCAGCTGTCTTAACGCTCGTTTGGAGAGGCCAGTGAGCAGGACGTTACAGTAGTCTAACCTACTGGAGACAAATGCATGGATAAGTCTCTCCAAGTCTGGTTTTACAGTGTACCTTTGATTTTTGCAGTGTTTTCTAGATAGTAAAAAGCTGCAGATGTTATTGATTTGATGTGTTGATCTGTTAAAGTTCAAGTCTGAGCCCGTTATTACCCCTAGATCTCTATCCTGATTTGAAGGTTTTAGAGAGAGAGACTGGAGGGGACTGCTGACACTTTCTCTGTGTTTCTGTGGGCCAAAGACTATGACTTCAGTCTTGTCTGAGTTTAGCTGGAGAAAGTTGTTTTGCATCCACACACTGATCTGTTGGATGCAGTGGCAGAGTGAATCCACTGGTCCATATTTACTTGCTGCCAGTGAGACAGAGATCTGAAAGTCAGCTGCATAATTGTGGTAGGACACATTATTGCTGCGTATTAACTGGCTCAACAGCACCATGTAGAGGTTGAACAACAGGGGTCCCAAGATTGTCCCCTGGGGCACCCCACAGGTCAGGGACATTTTATCTGAGACACATTTTCCAATTTCAACAACATACTCCCTGTCTTCTAGATAGGACTTGAACCAGTTTAGGGGAGTACCAGAGATGCCCACCCAGTCCTCTAGTCTCTGTAAGAGGATCCCATGATCGACAGTGTCAATGGCAGATAACAAGACTGAGACTTTGCCTGCATCAGTGTTCAAGCGGATGTCATTTGTCACCTTGACAAGAGCAGTCTCAGTGCTGTGGTAGGGTCTAAAACCTGACTGGAAAACATCATAGGAGTTGTTCATTTGGGGAAACTTAATAATCTGTTGGTAAGCAACTTTTTCAAGGACAGGACAAAACGCCAGATTTGAGATGGGTCGGTAATTGTTCAATATTGTAGCATCAAGACTGCTCTTCTTCAGAAGAAACTTTGATAACTGCAGTTTTCAAAGCTCTTGGGAATGTTCCCAAGTCAGTTCTAAGTGTCTAGGATGCTGCAGGGTTGCTATTTGTGCTGTGGAATTGATGGCAATTTTTAATGCCCTGAACCTTGTCATTAAAGAATACGGCAAAGTCATTGCACTTAGATGTGTAAATTAGTTCTAACTGGAGCTGGAAGGTTTGTTAATCTGTTTACTGCAAACAGGACACGAGAGTTGTTACTGCAACTTCCAGTAATGTCCAAAAAAATACCTCTCCCTTGTTCTACATAAACTGTGGTTGTACATGTGCATCTTTTCTCTGTAAATCTCATAATGAACCTGGAGCTCTGACTTGCGCCATTCCCGTTCGGCCCTCCGGCACTCCTTTTTCTCCCTGACCGAGTCATCATTCCTCCATGGCACTTTCTGCTTATCTTTAACCATTTTAACCTTCATCGGGGCAATGGTGTCCAGAACATTCAAAACACTCGAAGTCACACAGTTCAACAAATCATCAACATTAGAACATGAGGCATTTTCAAAGTGTATCATTTCCATGAACAGTGCACCTGTGTTTCATGTGTCTCCTCTGAACCAGGACCAGCCGCCGGTATGAATATGTTAAATATTTTGTTCCCACCAAAGAAATTATAATGCATTAAATTGAACAGAAGTGGACAACCCTAGCTACGTTTTGTCCCAGCTAGCTCAAACCTTATTTATAAAGCTGCTAATTTTACTGATGCAACATTTAACCTGCTTAGATCCCTTTGCAAATAGTGTATCAGCCATCAAAGTGCTCTAATGTCCTTTAAATGTTTGCTCCTCCTGTTGACCCTCCTCTGCTTTGGTTCAAACACCTCTGCGATTCGATAATTGCAACAACTCAAATTGTGATTTCAATTTGAATTTGAATTTGAATATTTTGCCAGATAATTTTAGTATTTTCTGGAAATACTTTTTTTTGACTCTGCTAACTCTAAGTACACCTCGTTCCCCATTTTATGAAACCTCCCAATACAGAAATGGACAACGCTAGCTACAATTTGTCCCAACTGTCAGGATCCTCATCCTGATTACTAGCCTAGACGATAAAGAGTCGAACTATTGACCAGTTGTGTGCTGCTTTTGGGTTCTAAGTAAAACCGTGACACTAACCAGCTCGAGCCTTATTTACAAAGCTGCTAATTTTACTGGTGTAACATTTAGCCTGCTTAGATCCCTTTGCAAATAGTGTATCAGCCATCAAAGCGCTCTCATGTCCTTTAAATGTTTGCTTCTCCTGTTGACCCTCCTCTGCTTTGGTTCAAATGCCTCTTAAATTAGCCACAATGGTGTTTTTAGGACTGGCTCCACTTAACAGCCTGTTCTGATGAAGCCACTGTTTTTCCACTGAAACTCGGAGCAGACAGGTGGAGATATGTCATTGGGTTACACATAGTACCCGGTGTATCGTGTTTAAGATTACTAAGCACACGTACTAGGATAGCATGCTGTCTTTGAAGTGGAGTTTCACAATGCAATGCTTAAAAGTACTGAGTCAGCTCTTGGGTAAGGCTGAGTGAGTCACTAAACTAGCATGTGTAGCCAGACAGATTATAACCTCATGTTGACTAGACTGTCTACCTGCCATGTTTTTCTTTACTAAAGGTACACTATGTAACTTTATGGAGATAGCGCGTCACCTAGTATGTTAAAACCATATTCCGGAACATTCTGCATGGAGAGAGATATGTTTTATGCCAGACCAGATATGAGTCAGGTTTGTGGAGATGCAAGCCTGTGCACAGTAAGGGCTCTGATTATGATGATGTTTTTGTAAGTTTTTGATTGCAAACAACCAACATTTAAAAAAAAAAAAAGCTTTTGTTTTACTATTTGGTTTTTTTTGTTTTGTTTTTTTTTGCTAAAAAGTTGGGCGACAGTAGAGTGTTTTCCCACTGATCCGAAGGTTGATCTGAAGGTTGGCGGTTCAAATCCTGCTCTTGACGTAAACTTCATTGGTTGAACGGTCAAATCCACTGACCCACAGGTTGGTGGTGCGATTCCAGCTCCTACAGATGAATGCTGTCGTTGTGTCTTTGGGCAAGACACTTAAACCACCTCGCTCCCAGTGTCTGCGTACACTGGTGTATGAATGTGTGTGTGAATGGGTGAGTGGTCCCTTGATGTAAAGCTCTTTGAGTGCCTTAAAGGTGGAAAACCGCTATATAAAAATGTGGCCATTAAAAAGTTACGTTCTGTGGCTTTAAACGTACCAAACCTATGAATTAAAACATAGCATATAATACAACATTTAAAGCAATTTCAGACAAAGGGAAATTCATGAACAGTTTAAACATAATATCATTC